>CAJUYI010005379.1:0-10024 GCA_910591695.1 Galerucella pusilla
CAGAATCAATTGGTCGTGAGTAATTTGGTCGAATTTTTAGAACAAAGGCATATATCAACTTGACATATAAAATGATACGATTCCAAAAGAAATGAGGTGGGTTGCGAAGCAAAATAGTTACAAATGTCTACATACAACATATTAACAAACTAATAGGTGTAAGTGATTTTCCAGAATTAAGGAAAGCTTGCAATTTTTTTTTGGAAATTTCAAAGAGCTAGATTTATAATTATTATTTAAAATGGAAAACATCCTATCCAGAAAAGATTGGTCATACCACATTTTCTGGGGGTCAAAAATAGATTTACTGAACATAACAAACCCAAAAAAGTTATGGGGTGATTTTTTCGAAACTTTACATTCATTCTTTCAACGGTGTTACAATGATACGGTGATAACCCATAAACTGGAAGTAGAAGAGCTCATTCATTTTCATTATGGATTTTCAGGGGGGGGTCAGCAACCTCTTGATCCCCCAATTTTTTTGATCTCTGAACCTAAACATCAAATGGGCGATGGGCTGTAATGTCAGCGTTGCTCAAACAGGGCTCACTGCTATTTACATCGCCGCTAAAGAGATTACCAAAAGAAACACCACAGGTAATAAAATTCACATCCTCACGGATAGTAGACAAGCACTACCAGCCCTGAACAGACCACGTATCACATCAGGCCTAGTACTGGAGTGTCACCTGTCCCTGATCGAAGCCTGTAGCAACAACGAAGTCACTCTAGGCTGGATCAAGGGGCACAGTAAATCGAAAGGTAACCACATTGCCGACTCACTAGCCAGGAAGGCAGCCTCCCAAAAACTCTTGGGACCTGGCACTTTCATTGGTCTGTCGGCGTCGGCTATGATTGACCTAATAAAGGAACACTCCCTTGATAAGTTTATGGGTAGATGGGACGGTGCAGAAGGTTGCAGGCTTGCAAAGGAACTGCTGCAGTATCCGGACAGCAAAGTAGCCAAAAAATACGTGACTATGAACAGACAGAACCTTCGAACAGCCACGGGTATTCTGACCGGTCACTGCCACCTACGAAAACACCTCTACAGACTGGGTCTGTCTGACACTTCACTCTGTAGAGGATGTGAACAGGAAGATGAGACTGTCGAACACATTCTTTGTGAATGTCCGACATTCTCTCAATTTAGGTTTTCCGTATTCGGCGAGTACAGGCTAACACAAGCATTAGGGAGCTTACTTCCGGCGACGTTATCGCCTACTTCAAACAAGTAGGCTGGATGACGAGCCAGAAGGAAGTCTGAACCTCAGAAGGATGCACAATGGGCCAATTGTGGCCTAAGTGCTGTGGGGGTCACCCACCCTTCAAATTCTTACAGATACAGAGATGAGGGTTACGCTTAACACCTCTGGAATAAACCTTATATCCCTAAACTTTTTTGCCCGTTTGTATTTCTTGGTTAACAGTTTGTTTATTGAATGACTTGAGAATTGTTTGAATTCCCTTCTGATTATTTTTTTCAAATATTAATTTATAAAGTTTAAAACAAGATCTAAATGGTATTGTTATTATTCCAAAAATATAACACAATGCTTTCATTATATTTCGGAACCACTTCCTTATAGACCACCATATGTAGTATTCAAGAAAAATAATCCTAGGACTTAGTGCGCTAGGCTCTGTGCTAAATATTCTTGTCTCTTCTTGGCCACACCAGACCTCAAAACCAAAATAACACCTAGTATAGTAGATGCTGCACAATGTTTTTGTGAATCGCGCTATTTGCTATCAAGACATAGGAAACATGAGCTATTACCAGTATTAATTTTTGCCCAGAACTTCAATGATCGCTTCAAAACTGCCCAACTTACAGAGAAGGCAAATAAAGAAATAGGAGCCAAACCCAAAGTGATATTTAAAAAAAGGCATCAACAAACACTGAGTCCAGCTCATCCATAGAAACAGAATATTCCTTCAATACTCAGGTTTTTCAATAAATAGTTAACGCATTTGATATACCAACAATAGATTTATTTGCATCAAAGTGCAATGCGAAATGTAAAAACCATGTTTCTTGGAAGAAGGATCCAGACTCAGTGTTTGTTGATGTTTTTTTTTTAAATATTACTTTGGGTTTGACTCCCATTTCTTTATTTGCATTATCTGTATGTTGGGTAGTTTTAGAGCGATCAGTGAAGTTCTGGCCAAAAATTAAAGTATCATGAATACTGCGCAGCATCTACTATACTAGGTGTTATTTTGGTTTTGAGATCTGGTGGACAATCCTCTGAGACAGGAAGATTTAGCACAGAACCTAAGGCACTAAGTCCTCGGCCTATTTTTCTTGAATACTACATAAATATGTTCTACATGGTGGTCTATGCGGAAGTGGTTTCTCATATAACCGAGATCGAACTTCCTTACAGGTAAGTCGTTTAATCTATGATTTTATTATAATATTGTATTGACAAGCTCTTATAAGCTGTAAACATTCAATATTATAATATTTAATTCTAATGACCCTTTTGTAACTGGCTAATAGCTCATCATAAAACATGTAATGTGAAAGCTGCTAACTTCATAATTAGTTATATGACGATTTGTGATGAAAGTTGTAAACATTAGGAATAATACTTTAATGAAATACCAATATTGTTTAACACCTTATTATCAAATATTCAGATATTATAATTATTTACAAGTTTTGTGTGAGAAATATTCAAGTAGGAGGTCAAGAAAAACACAAGAAACCCTTGAATATCGACCTAATTTCACTCTATGTCTATAATTTGTGTAGATAGGTCTTTTCCTGTTAGAAATTTGTTGTTTCAAGATCTCAAAACTACCATCAAAATTTTATTGTGAATTATGCGGTTCATCCAATTCTTTCAACTATGTCATAAAATTGTATATAGTAATATAGGTTGTAAATTGATGCTCAAAATGTATACCACTATTGAAAGTTGTGCAATATAAAGTGTTAGAGTTTTCAGACATTCCACTATTGATAATTAGTTCCTTTTGATGAAAAGAAACATTCAATGAATCAGTAAATGCACCGATTTCGCTTTGTATATTGTCCAACAATTAAAATTAGAAACTTGCTTTTTTGTTAAGAAAAAAAAACTTTTTTTTTGTATTCAACATTTGATTGGTTATTCCTGGTTTGAAAGTAACATTATTCTTCGGTAAAACAAGTTAAATTAATATTTCGACAAACTAAAAACATTTAAAATTAAAATTATTATCCAATTAAAATTTTTTACCCCGAACCCCTGTAATTATTTGTGGATGAAGCTAGGGGCGATACGAAATTCGGCACAGGACGCAGCAGGTGAATATAAAATTTGTGAACGATATTAGTCACACGGGATTCTGATTTTTTTCTCTGAAATATTGCTTTGATTTCCAATTAAATCATTCAGGAAAGCAGCCCAGACTTTTCTTCGCAACGGCAATGATGTGATTCAAGCAGGCCCATGCAATCAAACAATCACTTCCAAACATTATTATAGGCTAACTTCACTGTGCACACTATTATTGTCGAAATTCAACATTATAATTAAGTATTATCTTTTGGTAGATATTATTATGTAGGTATACGATTTAAGGTCTAATCGACAATTATGATTCAAAAAAAATTTCAATAATTAATTATTAACTATAACATAAAATTATGAAAATCTCAAAAATAGTGACTTATATCTGTTACAAAAAAGTTTTCATTTCAATTTGATTTTTCTATAGACATTGTACAAACAATCGTAGAAAAAATTATATGTTTCACACGGCAGAAAATCAGATTTGGCTTGGCTAGTTAGAACAAATAACTATTATCCTGCATTTATTTGCGGTTTAAAATTTGAAATAATCATTATTCTGAAAATAATCTCCTGTAGACTATTTTCACCATAATAATGATTTTAATTGGCTGTAATGGTTTTGTTGTAGTTTGTCGTCTGCCGTTAGATTTTAAAACTAATTTCGTTTGATGAATTTAATTAATCCGAGTAATCAATTTAAAATAATAGGACACAAGAGTTGGATTAATCAGAAAATTTAAATTTGTGGAAATTATTTATAAAATTTCGTATACTGGTAATTTTCGAATAATTGAATGCTTTATTTTGACCGATATATTAAAGAAATTTTACTTCCCAATTATATAAATATAATTACCTTCAAGATCGATACATTCATTCCTCTATCTTTCCAAACTTTCAAAATAGAACTAGGTATTTAAGAAGTTGGCAGTCGATTATCATGGAATTTGAGGTTATGTTCTGCCGTCTCATCAGCATCGTTCACTGTCAACTTTGCCTATCCTGCAGAGATGGTATATCCGAGTAGTGAGATTTCATGTGATTGCTCTAAATTGGTTGTACCAACCTTTTTGCCTGTCTCTGTCCTGGAGTATTTTCCATTAGGAAAATACTCCTTCCTTTGCCAGAATATTTTCGACAATTTCTTTAAGCACTGGTCAACAGTCAATAGTATATCCAGCTGCATAAGGTTTTTCCATCTTGGCCAATCACTCTTAAAATAATGGATATATCAATAAAATGCATCTATCCATATTTAAAGATTTTATAATGTCCATACTTTTTGAGCTATAGATCTTCAAGTATTCGGACTACCGGGTGTAAGGTTGAAAATTTCAAGGTTTGTATAGAGTGTAATGGTCAAAAATCAATAAATAATTTTGAAAAATCCTCCGATTCACTCTAGACAATTAAAGTTTAAAGCGAATAAAATGTTCAAATTTTCATTCTCTATACTAATGATCTCAATAACCCTGAAGTCCAAAGTTCCCAAGATATCGTCAGAACACCTTTTTTCAAGATTGTGCCTGAAGCTCCACTGGAATCTGTCAGCATTTTGGGATTTTATAGGCAGTAAGTGCTCCTAGATCTTATAAGAAAAAAAACTGGATCTGAGATTCAGTGCGAGGTTAAATTCTATATTCACTGGTCTATAATTTCTAGAGAGATCCTTTAATGCAGCCTGGATATTGCAGATTCTCGAGCACAAATATCTATTGCTAGTAAATCCGCCTGGAATATAGTTGGAGTGTTTCCCAGGATTGTGTTGAAGAGTTTTTGAAGGCAGTCCAGACCAGTCTTTATCTGATCTAGGGGCATGCTTAACATTCCAGTGCCTTGTAACTATCTAAAAGTATTCCGAGGTTCATTTGCAAACACGAGTCGATAGTGTAGTAGTTTTCTCCAATATTGCAACTGAATCTAGCACCGTAGATCCCTGCTCCTTTATCAGTTCAGATCCTATAGTGTACCAAATCAACGTTTCTTCTTTGAAGAGGGGTAATGGATTGTAATAAGTATAATAATTTTATATAATTATAATCTGTCAGACGACTCATTTTGCACAGCACAGTTGATGTTATTACAGTTTCCCGTAAATAATTGTACTTTTAGTGAACCGTGTTATCAATAGATGTCAAAAATAATTGTTCAATGCCATTATAACGCCCTACAAATTTGAAAATTACTTTTCAAAGAGCAGAATTACATTTTAAAGTTAAACGGAGTTGGTATATCGGGCATTTAACTTGTGTAATCAATGTCCTTCGTGGCCATATAACGAGGGAAGTAGTTGCTGTCAGTGCCGTATTAAACAAGCGCGGGGTCCGTAGCAAAAGAGCCCTTGATCTGCTATGGGTTCTTAAGTATAAAGTGGTAAGAAAAATTCAATACTCTATACGTTTATTTGCTATCTTTAGGTATGAAATTTGGTGTTTAATTTACGCCAATAGGCGGTTAGCGAGTGTCTGACGTTTCCCTTTAAAAATTACGCTCAGTGGGTTTGAATATGACCCCTTTCGCGCGCAGCCCGTAGCAATTGTTACTCTTGCTACGTGGTTAATCCGGCACTGATGGTTGTTGTGAACGGCCTGTTATTTGAAAAGTGATTTTCAAATTTGTAAGTAGGTAATAAACTATTATCTTTGACATCTACAGCTAATGTTATTTACTATATTTTTCAGATAACCATAGAATACCAATCAAATTGTTGATAAAATTGACCCGTTGCCTAATTCATTGACTCGACATAGTTTTGTAAATTCAGCGTAACGAATATTGTTGTACCCCTGTGTATATTAAACTAAAATACCAAAGATGGCAAAATAGTTGTTTATAACTAACTGTGTGGCGGAATGGTAGTGTGTTATTTTTTATACAAAATAAAACATTCAGACGTCTATGAATATAATTATATACACTGCTCAAGAAATTGAAGTGGCTAATATGAAAATTCTGTGAATATTGGAAAAAAAACAGAAACCAAATATGTAATAGAGAAAAATATTGACTATGGATAAATGGTCATACTCAGCATACAGTGTGATCGCTTTGACTACGCTTTTAAGTAAAATATTTACAAAAGCTATAATTATTCACTTCAAGAACACTACCCATAAAAACGAATAAGATCTCATTAATTTAAAGTTTAAAATATTGAGAAACCAAAATATTGATGATTAAAAATGACACACTAGCTTTACATCCGATAGCATTGCAATGTATAGAAAATTAAATTTTAGTTGGTGAGTGGAACATAAAAAAAACATGTTCCATTCATTCCAATTGAGCACACATTGTCTATTCTCTTGTATATTACTATTCTAATAAAATTGATTATTATAAGTAGGTGAAATAACCTATTTTTGTTTATTGTAACAATTATTGGACTACTTTGAATTGAGAACATTACTGTTTACTGTATTTCATGAAAGTGCCAATGTTTAGTTTGATTTGCAGTACAAAATTGAAACTGTACACGATATTATTATACCAAATAACTTACCAAAGGTAATAATAAATAAATTATATCCAAGAAATTTCTGTTTGAGTTCTTATGCATATCCCTATTCCAATCACCGATAGAGACAATGAAAAATATATGCGCGAGTTAAGTAAGTGCTTTGCTTTCTCAAAACTGCAAATTTTCAGTGAATGGGTATCCAGGTAGGTAAGCATTGACAGACGAGTTGTTAAGCTACGTCCACATTATGCCGATCGGCAAATCTCATTCGACACGTTCGAGTTTCCACTCGTCCACATCGTCAGTATTTATGTGGAAATTCATCGCCGCGCCATTATCAAAACTGGAAATATTTTGAACTGGTTTTGCTCCATTAAAATATTTAATTACAAGTGATGCAAAAGATGCTGTAATGGCAGCAGCTGCTACAATATTATCATTGCAGCTGTTGGAAACCAGCAGCAGCGTTTTCGTCGCCTTCGAAGGTTTTGTGTACGACACAGCCTCGTCAATGGTAGGAAAAAATATTATTGATCTTCATTCCAATTTATATTGAGATACAACACAGACACACCAAAGTAACCAAAATGACTACGTTTAGGAAATGTTGAACAACATGCTTCGACACGTCCAAACTAGCCATGTCGATTCGACTTCCTTTTATTCGGACCGACTTGGTTCGGGTTGCATTCGATTCCACCCGATATGGATCGACAATGTCGGGCGACCATCCACACCGGATCGGCATTGTCGATCGACACCATTCGACATAATGTGGACGCGGCTTTAGGAAGGTAGGTTAATCCAGGAGAACAGCTCAGTCTCAGGCCAAAGCTTTCAATCTACACGCCATGAGATCGGACAGGCTTGACGGGTTTCGTTCGGCGTGAAGAGTCCCGTCAATCTGAGTCGTTAATGTGCATGTAGATAATCGTCAAATATGCGCTTGGATCGGTTAATCCGGCATCCCACGGCGCGTAGGATGGCAAGTCTCATGCTAAAGCTTCCAATCCACACTCCGTGAGATCGGGCAAGTTTGGTGAGTACGAGCGAACGGTCGAAGTGTTTGGTTGGTGTCAAAGACTGAGACAGAATATCAATAGAACTGAGACGTGACTGACATGTGTGAATAGACCTTAAAATCGAACGTGGTTCGAAGGAAACTTGATCCACTACCAGTTCCACTAGTGGGGCCTAATAACATGCATTGTGCTTGTCTAACTTTCAATATGAAGTAGTTAAATGAAGAGATATCGGAATTTTTATAGTTGTATGAGTGAGCACAAAAGCAGAAATTTAATCCATGATACAATATTGGATAAAATTCCAATGAGAGGTTAATTAACGGTTTTTTCAACTCACGCACTTTCCGGCTTCCGATTTGTCAAGTCATCAAACTGCTCAACCGGTCGTACACACCTAGCACTCAGTGATACAAATGTTTTCAAATATTTTATCGATTTTAATTTTGTTCTAGAATTTTTTTGTCTGTGCAGGCTGAATAACTGGAATGTCTTAGGGAGGATTTTTACGTTTTTCAGGTGAAGTTAATATGTAAAAGACAATAGAAGCCAAAACAGTGAAAGCGATCGTCGGTGTTTGGTAAGTATGCAGTTTTGAAATCAATGTGTCATTTTGAAATTTATGAAAATTACGTTAAATACATTTTAAAATGAAATATGAAAATACCGTTGATTTTCTGTAAACAATGTAGTGGTGTCTAAGTTGTTTCACGATAGATACTTATTTTCAAGTCGATAAAAAAGATCGTGTTCGTCAGTCGTTTGTTGGAAGTTGTTGGTCACTTTTATTATACAATATTCAATTCTACATGTACTTTTTTAAGTGTTGTTTCGAACAAGTTTGACAAGCTTTAAATTGATCTGTTTTATTGCCGTCAACTCCTAATATAATTCTAAACTTTTCCAACGCAAGGTCTATTTTCATTCTAACTTGACACTTTTCTACCAAATAGAAGATATAACTTTAGCATAATTTATTTATAGGAAACAATTCCAAATGTCTACTCACATTAACATCATTTTTTGATGTGAGAAATGGTGTCTAAACCAAACAATGGTTGCCACATAATTCATTGAAAGTAGCTCATTTTACCGACAATTTATTTCCAATCTAAAGAAGAATCTTTCCATATCGAATGATTCCTCAATAATCTAATTTTTTTAAATACTTCGACTTTCTTTTACTTTTCTTATTTTTTTTTTCAACCCTCACTTTCTAAGAGTATTTGTCACGATCATAGATTCTCCTTACATTTGTCCTCCTGTTTTAATATCCTTTCTTGGTTTAGGTTTCGAAAATTCACATATATGTTCTCGAGAAATAAAGGAACTTGGCTGCCGGGACTTAGAAGTCGACGAAAGAGATTTAGCAGTTGACCTTGAGGGTTGTAGAGTAGAAAGCTCCCAATTTGATTGTTTGGGAAGAAGGAACCGGAGCGGTTTTAGACTTAGCAGACATGCCTTCTTCTTCTATAATTGACTGAAGAGTGAAACATTTTTTGGTTTAAAGCAATGTTTTTGTCTACTGCTAATATACCAGATCCATCTTAGTTAGGTGGTCCTCCGTAAGGATGAACTATTAAGAGCAGACAGCTGTTGGTACACAGATGGCTCAATAACATCCTCAGGCTATGGTGCAGTTGTATACGGGCGCAAACCTAGTGCAACCTCTCTAGGATCCTATGCAACCGTATTTCAGGCGGAAATTTACGTCACTGTATCATGTGTGGAGAGAGTGGAGAAGCCAATCTCATTCATAGAACAATAAAAATTTTCTCGGACAGCCAAGCGGCTTTGAAAGCACCTAGCTCTCAGCGCGTAACGTCAAAATTGGTTTTAGATTGCCAAAAAAAGACTCTGCTCAATAGGAGAGCTCAATAAAGTATTGTTGGTCTGGATACCTGGCCATAAAGGCATGGAAGGAAACGAGAAGGCAGACTCTCTTGCAAGGGAGGGTGCCGCACGTGTTTCTATCGAACCAGAACCTACTATTGGCATCTTGGCCAATCACTCTAAAAATAATGGATAGATCAATAAAATGCATCTATCCATATTTAAAGATTTTATAATGTCCATACTTTTTGAGCTATAGATCTTCAAGTGTTTGGACTACCGGATGTAAGGTTGAAACTTTTAAGGTTTGTATAGAGTGTAATGGTCAAAAATCAATAAATAATTTAAAAAAATCTTCCGATTCACTCTGTACAATTGAAGTTTGAAGCGAATAAAATGTTCGAATTTTCATTCTCTAC
>CAJUYI010005379.1:14919-26013 GCA_910591695.1 Galerucella pusilla
TATATTAGTCCAGAGCTTGCACTAAATCTGATGCAGGAGACTGGGTCAAACGAAGACAAAGTGGAATGAGTCCCCTAAACCATTCATAGAAGAACAGTCAGAGAACAAAACTGAAAAACAACTCAAGACGAGCAGGAATCGAACGAGAACAATAATAGGTCATATTCCAATGAGAGGGCATCCACTCACAATGGGGCTATAAGACGGAGAATTTTCCTGTGGTGAATGGTTGTTGTGAAGGGGCCAAAAAAAGCCAAGCATACACTGTGCGATGCATTAGACTGTAAAAGATAGGCAATATTCGGACAGCCAGCTGCTGGAAAACCTGTACATACATGTACAGGTAACTAGGGTCCATGAGTGGTTGTTGTGACACAAAAATCTAAAGAGGCTAATGTGTATCTGATGATAAAACCAGCATGAGCAGCACAACCAAACCAAATCTTCTTGGTTGATGTAACATTGATTAATCCAGACTGTCCACAAATAAACATTGTGTCGAGTACCTCAATTCTGCTAAATTATCGAAAATAAAGTGTACTTTGCTATAAGTATTATGATTATTTATATTCTAAACATTTTTCAATCGATATTTATGATAGTGGGATCTAAGGAGGATTAAACTAAACTAAATCCAATTATTATCAACGGATTAATGTTTAAACTCATTAATAGATTACCGTAAATACCGATTTAACACGTATTAATTTCCCTCCGATAATTCCAGTATAATTAACTGAACGTGAAACACCAGTAGAGAAGAATTAGAGAGACGGTACCGATCGAACGAGACCGCCGCTGCCGCCGTATATATTCAAAACATAAATTACGCCTTGGCCAACACTTGTAATTGAGTTAACGCAGAATTAGACCTAATAAGGCCCTCGAATATATCAAAGTGTGTTGTGTCGTGCTGGTATAAACACAGTCAAACGGAGATACCGTCGGAATCTGAGCCCCGGAATAAATCACCGGACACTCTGGTCATTAGCCGAAGCTGTAGCCCACACATTATCTAGTTACCTCCGGAGTCTTTCCTGTCTGGCGTTAACTCCACAGACGACCTATAATAATGTAGTTATTTTAATTTCGGGGGATCGTGACTATTTTGTGGCTTGTAGGGAAATTACGATGGTCAGATGTAAATAATTGTAAATTATCGCTTGTTTTGGTTTGTTTTAAAACGTACAAGTTTGACCAGATGAGGCTATTTTAATTGAAAATGTAAGCTGTGGATAAACAATATTGTGGAACTTTGAAATTCAATTGATGATAGTCGTCGAAGCAGGCGATTGCCAGGAAAAACTAACGCTTAACAGTATTATTTCTGATTGGCCACTGTCAAATGACGAACCTCCATACAAAGGGGCTAGTGGACAGGAAAGTGAAAAAGTCCGTCATGTCCTATGTGAGGGACAGGAGTTTTCGTCAATGGGAGACTGTGTGCTCGGAGAATCTTGTCCTACACCTGACGATACCTAGTGACCTGTCCACCTTTCTGAAAGGACAGGATAGACAATGATTTAGGTGGTAGACGGACAAAGGGTCACATGTTGCATAAGTGCTGTGTGCCTGAACTCACCCTCCCTACTCTACAGGCACATAGAGATAGCTATATAACAAGGTGGTTGATCCCGCCATAGCATACGCTTCTTTGGTATGATGACCATGATTAGTTTCATAGAAGGTAGAAAGACTTGCATGGCTATCACTGGGACCATGAGATATACTCCTACAGGAGCAATGGGAATACTATTAGACTTACCTACATCTCGTAATGCGGGTAGAGACAAGACTTGGTATCCATTAGCAGCATAAGAGCATAAGATCAGGATACTTGAATATAGTTTTTTCAAGGGACGAGCTATCTGTAGAGGTGTGCCCACTAGCTCCATAGTATGGAGGTGTTTCCTTAGTTGGCAGTGGCCAGTCAGAAATCCTACTGTTAAACGTAGGTTTTTCCTGGTCATCGTCAAATATTTCTTCGGCGCCAGCTTCCCAGGGTCGCCCAGGGTGATCCTGGCAAGACTGCATCCTTTGATTCCATCCCATCTCTCAAGGGATTGAGCATGGGTGTAACGTTTGGATAGCTCTTCAATTGTCGAAGTCGTTAGGCCGTAGGTGTCACTGGGTTCTAAAATTTTTAGTCCAGCCGCTTCCCTGGCTGAATAATCGGCAATGCGATTACCTTTACTCCTGTCGTGCCCTTTAACCCACCTCAAGATAATATTGTTATCTGCCGAGGGGTTAGCTAAATCTTGGTGGCACTCTAGTACTAGCCCGGATATAACACGTTATCTGTTCAAGGCTAATAGGGCTTGTCACTATCAGTGCGGATTGTTATGTTTTTGCCAGAAATTCCTTTTCTGGTTAGTTCTTTTGTGGCAATTGAGATACCAGCCAGCTCTGTTTGAACCACGTACGCTGGTATTGTTTCCCCTCTGGTATTCCCCTCTTAATCCTTAGGCTTAGTGCTCTCGAGTTAACTCCACATCCTGAGCATTCTTTCATTTTTGAGTCATCTGTATATATGCGTAATGCATTTACATCATCTGGCTCTATGTTTTATTTGTATTTTGTAGGGTTTATTAAACACAAACCTGGGTTCAATTGTATCATTGTCAGAAGATTGTCGAGTCATCAGTAGCAAGTCAATACGAAGAACGAGCTAATTAGGAGATGTAACTTTTATAGTCCGGTAGAGGTCTCGATTATAGACAGAAAGGATTGGACTGACAAAAAGCCCGGTACTATAGGGGACAAACATGAAACACCGATGGGTCTAAAAAAGCAAATGGCATATCTCAGGCGGAGATATTAGACAGTCAAGCGGCACTTAAGGCAATATCGAGCACGAAATTGACTTCTAAACTGAGCTGGATGCATTTTCACCAGGGTAATTGAAAGTTGGCGAACTCCAAAATGAGATTATTGGTGCTCAACAACCAATTCCCAGATTGTTTTCTCCACTCAGTTTTTCTTTGCGTTTTTCATACATTCATAAACATCTTTGTTTATGATATAACTTCACCTTTTTACACTTACTGTACTTGTGAAGATAATTTCTCCTCTTTCATCATCAACTAAAAAATTTTTGTTGTGTACCTATTCTCTCTTTGATACAACACCGCTCATAGTGGAAACTTAATTATCATCTCTGTAGAACAAGTTGGGACTACCCCATAAAATTATAAATCTGATAAGAATAACAATGGCCAGAATTGTTTGTAAAGTCAACGCAATTTGAAATTGAACAAAGACAGAGACAAGGAAATGGGTGCTGGGCGTTTCTCCTCCTTAACATTACCCGAGAGACTTTAGTCAAAGAACTAAATTGGGTCGTATATACAATAACGTCTCAAGATCAAGATAGCGGGTGTTTATTGTCCGAACCGTGTTACTATAAACGGTATGTTTGTGAAAGTTGAATATAATATTGTGTAAAGTTGGATTTGCTACGCAGAGGAGAACTGGAGAGTTCAAGTTAGCTTTAAATATCGTTCAATATATTCCTTTTAAATTGGCAAGTCTGTTCTTGAGATTTATTACAGTAAAAATATGAGTTGAGCGGAGCTAGGAGCTCATGGTCCGATGCTCTTTCACAATCTACCCAGGTATGTAGACATCTTTTTGTAGTCACACCGAAGCACTGATACTGACTATTGGTTGATTTGATACTTTCGAGTTTTCTGCAAAAGATGTCGAAAAAAACTACAACACCTCGACAGAAAAAAACGGTATGACACGGCTGAAGCATTTCCTCCAAATTTTTTCATGTCTCCCGAATAGGTCTGTATAACGTTATGAAGTTGGAGCCTAGAAAATTATTTGTATTTCCACTTGGATGTTATCCAAAAGAATCCCCCATATATAGGGTAGCGCCATAATAGTGTACTTTCAAAAATGCATTAGAATAAACAAAAAAAAAACATACTTAAGACTTTGTTTACAAAATCGAACGACTCAAAATAGTTGTTGGTTAGAAAACACCTACTATTAGACAGGTATGCTCAGAACTATTGGCTCGCGAATACTCTATTAATTCAGTCGCGCGCCAGCGTCGATTAGACAAACACGTGGTCTGTTGTTTACACGTATACTGTTGTTTTTATTTGTGAATTTTGTATAAAAACACTCTAAACAACAAAGCCAGAGATCTAAAACTATCTCCACTTTCAAGGTATCTTAAGGTTATTTCCAACATTCGTGAAATATTTCTGTGAGTTTCTGGGTCCTCTTTTTTTAACTCTTCTGAAAGTCTTGAGGATGCGCCTAATTCTTCCCTCCTTTGTATTCAAGGCCTACACCACCATCGTCTCTTCTTGCGGCTCAGCATTTCCAAACAAAGCTCCGTCACACACATTCTTAATAACCGCCTAATCACAGACGACATGCTGACTAGAACTAGGACCACGCGAGTAGCCGCTGTTTGCTGGTGCAATCTGGCTGGTACAATCAGCCTAATAGAGAGTTATTGGAACTTTTATAAGGTCAAGCAGTAATAGTGCTGTCCTTATAGTGACAAATACACATGCGCATTTGATGTTTTGAATAAGGGAAACATTATTAAGGTTAGTCCTTGTCCTTATTTGTGCGCGATTACTGCAGTGCACTATCCCCACTTTATTTCATGTTTCATATTTATATCTCACAATTTGTAGGTGATCTGTGTCATCTGTGACACCTACCTTAATATAATGTCCTTATAGAGTTTCATGTTTCAATAACTCCAAATTTTAAGTCTGTTTTGAGGTCGAGCACTATTTATTTAAGGTTATCACAATTACTACAAGGCAGTAAATTCGTAATTCCAATAACTCTCTAATGTAACCCGTGCTTAATACACTCGTCACTTCTACTTCTACTTACTCCTACGCTTTTATACAAATAATTTACTAATCAAGGTAGGCTAGAAGCTAGAATATGTCCACCAGGTTATAAAAACTGAGTAACATACCTTTGAAGCGAAATTTAGCACTTTATTATCACCTAATGAAATCCAAAAAAGAAGTGGACTGGAGTATATCATCAAATTTCATTCAAATTTGAATTGAGATTTATCGTGCGCTGACGTCTTCCACCCTGAAGTGATGAATAACCTTTTAACAAATAATCTTCTTAAATGTTATCAACTTTGTTTATATTTAAATATTGAACTTTAAAACAGAACCGCAGCCTCGAGTTAATTCCCCAAAAACAAAACAATTGTTGAAACTTTCTATGAATATAAAGACTATAACTGTAACTAAAGTTCGGAAACCACGAAAATACCCATAAAGACATCAAGTAAGAGCTAGTCTACTTCGAAACTTTGATGGCGCTGTAATCGGGAGATAATTGTGAAAGACTGAAGGGGAATTAACTCGACAACAATGTTGGCTTTTTATGTAGACAACCCAGCTTGTAAAAACATCACATCTCAGTCTGACCGGAAACAAAGTTTGTTTCGACCGAAGAAGGATTTCTTATTATATTCTCTTAGGAGTAGGGATTTGTCGATCTTCGAGTCCTGAAACTAATGTTCTTTTTTTTCTAGCTGTAAGACGATTAAAAAGTTCATATAAATACAATGCAGATAAACGATTTAGTTTTGTTTTTTTGTGATGACAAATCCGGGGGCTATAAACTTCACAAACAACACAAAAAGTATCGATATAGACGGAGCGAATTATATTCAGGAAACAGAAAAATTATACACTGAGAATAATGTTGAAATTACCGTTTCAAATTATCAAAATAAAGTTTGAAAAAAAATTTAGACCGCTTAACTGAGAAGTAACATCTGCATTCCGAAATGTATACATTGAAATACATGTAATAAATATTTACGTAACTAGTGATGAAAAAAACGATATTGTTCAACAAGCGTAATATTTGCCAAAGCGAGCGCTAGCGAGTTCTGAAAATTACGCGAGTATTTCGAAAAGTAAATGTGCTAGACCCCTTAATCGCGCAAAAAGGTAGAACGTGTCGCAGGACACACGGTAAGCAAAAATTATGTAATACATCTGACGTTATAGATAAACGATTTGCATATTCTTTGGTGGTTGAGTAGTAAGCATACCAGACTCTCACGCAGTAGACCCGGGTTCGATTCCCCGTGAGGAAGTTTTTTTTATTGTTAATTTTATTTTTAAATAATTATTCTGCTTGTTATTAATAACGACAACAGGTAGACGTTTGGAATATTTAGCAGAATATTCATTATTATAGATAATGGTATGGTACCCTTCATGAGGGAGTCCGACTGGCAACATCTACTTATAACAGCATCGTATATTTAAAAAAGGAAACCGTAGCATTATACAAATTGGACATTCAAGAACTGTACGTTTACCACAAAATTAGTGGAAACATAAATTTGAATTGTTAAATTTTTAATTTGAAGTTAGATTGCAGTTTATAGAAATTTTTATTTTCTAGATTTTTTCTTGTGGGTCGTAGGAAAAATATGCTGTTCAACTCGTGTGGATTGTCCATATCGCACTTGAACGATTGAGCACTCCGCCTACGGCGTCGTGCTCAAAAATTTATCCGAACAAATTCAAGTAGATCGCCAGCACTGCGAATACCAGCTTTGCATAGAATTTTAATATAGCATCGGTGGTTCAGTGGTAGAATGCTCGCATTACACGCGGGCGGCCCGGGTTCGAATCCCGGCAGGAGCATATTATTATGAATCGCTGCTTCGTAAACGAGAGAGAGACTAATGAGGCACAAGCACGCAAGCAAGGCACATAACGAAGCAATGTAACATAACATAGCGTAACGTAACGCGTAATGGTCAGATCTATTGCGTCGCGACCCCTGGTCGCTCAAACATAACCTGGCGTAGAGAACTAAAGTTCCAAAAATTATAGAAATAGTAATAAAAATTTATCCGAACAAATTCAAGTAGATCACCAGCACTGCGAATACCAGCTTTGCATAGAATTTTGATATAGAATCGATGGTTCAGTGGTAGAATGCTCGCATTCCACGCGGGCGGCCCGGGTTCGAATCCCGGCCGGAGCATATAAATTGCTGCTTCGTAAACGAGAGAGAGACTAAGGAGAGAGCACAAGCACGCAAGCAAGGCACATAACGAAGCAACGTAACATAACGTAGCGTAACGTAACGCGTAACGGTCAGATCTTTTGCGTCGCGACCTCTGGTCGCTCAAACATAACCTGATGTAAAGAACTAAAGTTCCAAAAAATTGTATCTATGGGAAGTCTCCAAATATGCAGATATTCGAATTTATCTACATAAAAGTAGCATTAAAAACCCATAAAATATTCCAATTTCACACCAAAGTAAAGTTCCTATACAACGATATTCAACTAAAAAGATAACTCTTACCAAAATTAAGTATTATTTGGCGTTATTATGCGAAATAAGTAAGAACACTAAGACCAGAAGGGCCGTATTGCATACGAATCGACTGTAATCCCACCAATTAACAACTCTCAGCAAGATTGGCAATTTGCGCCCTCTCCGAAAGCCCGGATCAAATATAATCGCCGATTTTTCTCTCCGAGCTAATTATTTTTCGTCAAAGCTATTCGCCTTCACGCCATATACATATTAATCGACTGTTATAATGTTTGCGGCTAATAGAGCCGGGGAGAAACAACGAACCATCGTTGTACATGTTATGATGGGGTTTTCATACTTTTATGGCACTAGCTAAGATTTGAGTTGCTTTTCTTCGTAATTGGTTTGATAGTTATTTCAGTGATATAAATACAAGCTCTTTTGATATTTCCAATCTATTATTATTCAACAGGCCTAATGAGTGATATCTGCAATATCAAAAACAAACTACTTTTATGGCCCAATTAATGAATATATCCACAGGAAAGTGCTTGATGTTTTTAAGTAATCATCGGCATTGACGAAAATTAATGTAGTTCAAGCTCGTGGCAAAACAAATTGAGAAGAATGTAATAGAATTCACTTCAACGGCCCAACAAGAAAGAAGCAAGTAAGTGTCATACACATTTTCACGGGTACACACCAACTTGTCATTAAACCCTTGAGCAGTATACACTACCAATACACCAAAACTTACGCACGTTTCAATATCCAAGTTCTCTTCTTCAGAGACTAAAAAGATGAACTCTGGTTGAGTCTGTAAAGGAGATATCTTGCTTAAGATAGATTTGTCTGTCAGACCCAGTGTGATCGATTTCTAGTAATATGAAAACTCTGCGAAATCATTAACACCCAGTACCTTCCTATAACTCCGCATCGTTGTTGTGTTCAGTTGTTCGTTTAGCATTAGTCAGTAGCAGCTATGAATAAAGTTTGATATCTATTCTCGTTTGTGAATTTTCAGTTTATTTTTAAAATAGTAGATATATTATACTCCAAGGTGGTGAAGACTATTATTATTGACCGAGCATAAGAGTGCGAGGCTTATAAATGTCTCCAACAAAATGGTGTATATACAGTGTTTTCCACTACTAGCCAAATTTAAGACAAAAATTAAAAATAATTCACAAACGCACCACGAGAAGCGTTTACCCCGTCGTCTGACTGATAAGTACACTGTCAGTTTTCGATATATTAGGAACGTACTCGTTTTATCATCCGTCATTTTTGGTTGGTTGAGCGCGAATATTAAGCTAATAGCATTTTTATTCAAATAATTTTATCTTGATAGGCAATTTCCAGCAGCAAACATGTTAAAGACAATCTCCTGGGTATACAAAATTATGTTGCACAAGTTTTTGTTAAACTACTATTCCTGAATTCTGAAAATATTTGAATTTGTCCATTATTGACCTAGGTTAATAATAGAAAATTATAAACCACTAATAGAGGAATTCAACTTCTCAGTTCGCTAAAAGAACCAATAATTGTCATGCTCACAGCTAGTAGTTGAAAAAAACTATTTCATGGATAGTGGTTATTTTTTATTAAGTAACGCCGACTTTTAAACCAATATTACGAAGTTGAAACAGATGAGGAGTATTCTGATGATGGAGAAGACGAGGACCAAGACATAACTGACTATTCTGAACGCGTGCAGGAAGGAGAAAGTGATAACTACAGAGAAACAAATATTACACCCCAATCAGACCCCAATGTATTAGTAAAAAGGTTGCTATAATATGAAATAAGCTTCCACCTTCTCAGCGAATAAGAACACGGAAAAATAATTTGATTATACACTTGCTTGGAGTAAAAGGAGCTGCAAAAAATGCTAAATCACCGCTGCAATGCTGTCAGCTATTTTACAAACAAATATATGGATACTTATAGAATTAGACTTATAGAATTAGACTCCGTTTCACATCATAGGAAGAACCCACTAGAGTCTATAAGTTGCAGTAGTATGCGCGAAGAAGCTAGAGCCTTATGCCTTGACCGATATTGATGTTCAGATATTGTTAAGTGCTGCTTCTTCGCGCATAGGACTACAATATCTAGACTCTAGTGGGTTTTTCTTATGTGAAACGCAGTCTACTGTATCTTGCCGGATATCTGCGAAAGGGAGTTGGCCAACCAAACACTTGGGATTATCTTTTGTATAGAGTGAACCAAAGTTTAGCCGAACGATACCGTTTAGTGTCTGCTACAAGAAGTACCTACATGGCAGCACAGAATGATCTACTCACAAAGAGGGGACACCTTTTGTCGAAATAACAATACGAAAAGGGTTGATTGATTTAAATAACTAAAGAGTTATTCAAATATTATATTGAAGCTTATAACGTAAGAAAAAATTCGGAAGCATCATCTTTAGATAAACTCCCATTTAATTTTATTCAACACTTGGAAAACCCAAAAGGATAAATAACTTCGCGACGCCAAGAAATTGCACACACCTAATACATAACAAAATTTTTGGAGCTTTTCGATGATTTCCCGGATCAAAGTCATTCATGTGTGACGCGATAGTTACATTTAAATACGACGACGGTGTTCAATGGCGCAGACTGTCTATTCGTCGTAGCTGTTCTCTCTAAAATATGTATTTGTATTCGGTATCGGTCTCGTCTTAACATTCTTAACATCACATTTTCACATTGATACTACATTTTCGGATATCTACTTACTTCGAAACCGACTTTATGTTGCGAAAACTTGATAACTGTTGGATTTTCAGAGAGTTATAAATGTAAAATAATGTGGGTTTTGTGGAAAGAATATTTGATATTGTACGATTTTCATGTTTTATGTTCTGATTTAAAAGCTGATATATTTATAAGGGTCTGGGATGCTTGTTTTTCGTTAAGTTTAATGACAGTGATAGAACAATCCTTTGTTATCAATCCTGCTTTTATTGGCTTCTATATAATACAGCATGTTTAAATATTGATTAGATTATTCATAAATCAAAGGACCCTGCACCATTTTATAGGTAATCCTGGCTCTCCTTCGATTTTCGATTTTTCTTAAATATGTTGTAGTCTTAATGATAACTAAGAGATCGTGATGGGTTAAAACTGTGCAGGCCCTCTGGTTTGGCGGTGGTGTCGTCTTGTAGTTGCGTCCTGAGCATAACATTTTGCATTATAAATCTCGCAATAATAGGAAATGTCTTGTATGTCGGGGGCTCATGAGGAGGTCTGCCACACTTCCGTTCCATCAGAATCACAATTTCTCCAGAGGGTGCCTCCGCAATGGTCAATTCGTTAGGCCGGTGTTTTAACAGCAAGCGGAAGCAATGAAACCGAACAAAATCATCAACAATCACGTTATGTAGGTTAGTTGGATCCATATAACTTCCAAAGTCCTCACGATTGGGCCCTAAAAGACTTTTTAACATTTTCTTGATCCCACTCACCCATCTCTAGTAGTAGATACTTCATGAAAAATTCGGTATCAATTTCAATATACAAAATATCAATAATCGCGCGAAACTTAAACAATTACAGTGGACTGAGTGAATAGTACACGACCAGGATGCTTAGAGCTGAAAATACTAGTTACTATCATGGTTTTAAGATCCCTCTTGGCATCACTTGATGATTTTGGTTATGTTCAGGTAAGTTTGTTTAATGTTATCCAAACTCAATTATCCTTGATAACGGGGCGAGATCCGAATTGCATCCCCAAAATTCAACTTTTACCTGGCCAAGAAAAGGTCACATCCGAATTGCA
>CAJUYI010005380.1:0-15889 GCA_910591695.1 Galerucella pusilla
TATTTTAGTTTAGGGGCGAAATTACCAGCCGGATTATCGAAGTGCCTTGCTACCAAAGGATTAACACAGGTAGCGGGGACCAAATTACCCATCCTTTGAAAAGGATCAAATTCACAAATATCTATCTTTTTGTATTTTTAGTCGTATTTAGATGATTGTCGTCAAAACCGAACACGATATACTTTGAGACAAACTATATATTTAATGGTTTGAATATTTTTTAGGGTATAACAGTAATTAAAATTAAAAGAAGGTTAAGATTGTACAAGATATGATTGAGGATGAAGTTATTAGTAAATTAGAATTAAATTTAAAGAAGTCTATCGCTTTGCATTTTGTTTATAATTCATGCCAACCACCTCGTTCAGTGTCGTTTATTACCACGTTTCGTACTGTTCAGAATGTTCTCAAATGGGATGTTTCAAACTACAAGGTACACAAGCTTTGTGAGAATATATACAAGATTGTGCCAAAAAGATTGACATAAAAATATACGGAACTATCTACAATGTCCCAAAACAGAAAAGTATTCACATGAAGGACTTAAAATACGATACAGCTTTACACAGAACAAAATAAAACATTAATTCCAACGTATATTACGTGATCTGGTATCATTTTCCATCGGTACACATTCTATTACAACTTAATAAAGTTGAATGGAAGTACTTGTAACAAAACGTGATTGAGCGAAAGTAAATTAGCAACCTTGGAAGGATCATTTTCTATGTACAAGTTCAAGTATGTTACGCGCTAGTAAAAGATTGTGAAAGTATCATAATATTGTGTGAAGCTAAATACGGCGTTAGTATGGTGTAGTGTAGTGTGCTTTCCCGCCTTAAATAGTAAATGAAATAATATAGAATGGGTGTGTGCGAAATAAATGTACGCCTTCTATCAGTAAAAAAAAAGAAACTGTTTACTATATTCGATCTAAAAGAAAATCGACCCATTTTAAAAGTTAACGTAGATGCAGTTGCTGTTTCAAATTTCAGGTAAAAAATAATTATGGAATTTTGATATTATTTATTCAGACCAATACTAGGATACCTCTTCCTACACAAGCGATGAACTTCCATAGATGATACCTTCTCCAGGAACAAATGGTGGTTGTCTTTCCTGGTCTTGCTAACATTTATTAGGGTAGACGTAGAGTAGAGGTAGTAGACGCCGTCGCTCACACTATAGATGGGTGGCGTGGCGGCGTGCGAGAATAAAATGAGGCATCCATTACAACAAATTTAGAGACAAATTTCTTTTTAATGCATCAAATAAAATACTTGATACACATATCAAAGGAAAGTTCAGAATGTGACCTTTCATCGGGTATGATGCTTGACCGGGAAGAATTTTACTATAAAGAGAAAAAACTGATCAAAAAAACTCAGAAGAATAGCTGTCTTTCCACAGAAACTGGAAATTTCACCGATTTTCCTGAAAACCCAGGGGTCTGGACCAAAACAAATTATACCATCGGCAAGAGGATATTCTAACCTTTCTCCCAATATCAATTATAAGCGGGTTTGACAGTTCATCATCGAGAAATTCCCGATAAACCAGAGCGCTCGGGAAAACTCCAGAAATCCACAAAAATCGCCTCTTGGAAAACACATTATTCAAAAAAATACGGGCGAATTATTGGTAGCATTGTTTCGAAATAAATAAAGTACCCACCAAAGAACCATCATCCAATAGGATTGGCTGAAATAACTATTAATACAAATAATATGAATAAATCCATGGAAGCATTAAGAAATCTAGCAAAGACGAATTTTGGCCTGGTTTTCCAATGATCCAGGAGCACGAATTGAGTGGATGAAAACACGCCTTAGTAGCCACAGATCCCTTCTTTCACCCGCACTTTGATTCATTAAAAAATATTGATTTTCACGCGAGTTATTAAAAAATCGTAATTTACTTGGGAACGTCATGCCCTCAGAGCGTGCTCTCTATAAGCCGGCCTGGAGCTCAATTTTGGGTCGGCGTTCGGGCCATTTATCTCGAAAACTATCTAATTTTTCGAAAAAATGCTGATGATCATTTTTGTGGGCAAGGATATGCTCTTTATTTTTCGTCTGAACAAAAATTCTCCAGTGGTCAAATCTCGGCAGATATTGCGGGAAAACGGATTTTCCCACCCTTCCACAATGGTCAGGTACCTGACATTATGGGAATTGAATGTGCCTACCATAACCTGCAAATTATAAAAAAAATTGCTCTTGCTGGACCAGTTGCCCATGTTGACACCTTAGTTTACTGAACTAGAAGGAAAAAACTAATTTTGTTTTTTCTCGTATAAAATGTGTATCTATTAATCTGTGATTATATGCCTTTAATTTTTCCAAAAAATCATCAGCATCGGACCAAAAATCGAAATCAACAGTAATTTGAAATAAAATTTGATTAACAAGGTGGTATGGCTTGATCCAACACTGTTCTCAATCTGTCTAGATTTTGATAAAATCCAACAGGGCCCTTGGTTTGAAGATTACTTTGTTTGGTACGGTAGACAAAAAACTGAATTAATCGACTTCTTGTTTTACAAAGATATTTGTGGTTAGGTAAATGAGATTTTTGACTCTCAAGTACCTACCAGTTTTTTTATGAAGCATCGTTAAGAAAATTGATCTTTTGTTTTTCTTTCTTTTTTTTTCTGTTACCAATATCGGCGAATTGATTACTTCAGTGTTTTTCGTGCTTTCCAAAAAAAAATTATCGAATAATAGAGGGATTTAAAAAAATCGGTTAAATAGAATATTCAAGTTTTTTTTCACGTCTATCCAATACTGTCAACAATACAATTTAAATAAGGAAATTTTTCTTGAAAATGTTTGATCTGTTTTGTTTTCGGCGTCACACTCTGTATATAGATGATGTAGGTGAAATAATTTTCTCAATTCTATATTCGGAGTGTTGCTGTACTTACATAAACTGCTTTTCATGAACCGAATAAATTCGGTGCGGTTAAATATCCCCAATGAAATTGATTTTATTTTAATTTGTGTCCCTAATAGATTTTGGAAATATCCAGGAAACTTATAGTCTGAGAATGTAAAATAAGAGGAGAACGAAGCAATTATTTCTCTGAATTGAAGGGTATAATTCATTTTTTTTCTTTTTATCTTTTTTCCTTGCTAAAGGAATGAAAATTTTCCGTTTTTCATATAAATACTTTGATTTAAAAATAAAATTAAGTATATTTTTGTTGAAACTTTTTCTAATTTTATATTTTCTTTTTCAGGTAAGTCTCACTATTATCTGGGATTTCTGGTAAGAAAGATTTATTTAAGAAAAACATTTTTCTTTCGATTGAAATAGATACATCTACATTCTACAATATAGTTTTGTCTTCTACACAACAAAAATCATTTGTTTTTATATAAATTCCTTAAAAAGTAATAGTGAAAATTTCATAATAATTGCAATCCACATAAACAATGCGATTGTTGATATTATATATAGTTGGACCCGGAGTTGGTAATTTGGTCCCCAAAGATGACGTCACGAAATTTCAAAAGGTAATTTGGTCCCCATTGCTGACAGGTATAAATTCCCTACAAGTAATTTCGTCCCCGCAATCAGGTACATGCTTTCGGTTCAAAGAAGAAATAAAATCAAAACATGAAAATAGTTTAAAGGTTTCAATTTCAACTCTATGGCATGAACATATAAATAATTTTTACACAAATGAGAATTTCAAAATTTTACACATTTAAATGAATGAAATACATGTTAAAAAATGAGTTCTATCTATTTCAGAGTTTTTTGTATTTTTTTATAAGGTTTTCAATAAATTTTTGACGATTTCTAATTTTAGGGTCTCTTACATAATGTTTCAAATGACAACTTTGCAACTTGATATAAGTATCGATTTGGAATTCATTTAATTTCTCAAGAAATGTTATCATATTTGGATGTTCTTTGTAAAATGAATCGTTAAAAGTTCTGTGAAAAAGCTTCACAAGCGTTAGTTGTTCGCGTGAGATCAGACGAATTTTTGGCCCAAATTGTCGGTGGAAAAAGAGATTCTTCATCAACATAATTCTCTATTAGATAATCAGCGTACTTCTCCAATCTCATGTCATTTGGTCTATTTTCGAATAGTTCGAACGCAACGCAATCACCCACTTCATTAGGATCTAAATAAGTAAGACCAAAAGTCAAGTGCAACCACCGACCAATATCACTGCTCGCATCGTTATATTCCACAACTAGACCGATAGTTTTAATTTTCCGGAACCATGCCTGGGCGAGATGAAATCTGCATCCGATGAATTGGGTGGAAGGCCAAACTTTTCGAACGGCTTTATGTATGGCCATTTCAAAATCACACACTATTTCCTTAGAATCGAAGTTAATATTAATTTTGGAGCACTTATCTTGAACTAAAAGAAACAGTCTTTCGTATGTTTCCGTGAATTGTAAAAATTTGTGTGAAATATTTGGCACAATAATCAAATGTGCCATCGACGTAGATTTGTTGCGTTTTCCCCAGAGCTTCAAGATTTGAAAGACACGTAAACACAATGATATTATTTAACACACAATTAATAAAAAGGAATTGTTCATCACGCGAAGTTTTTACGTCAATCGAATTCAAAATTTCATGTACATCGTTAATATTTTTCGGAAGCGCTGGTATAAACTTACGTCGACTATTATACTTATTCTTCCTAACGTACTCGACGTCCCTGGTTGTTAGAGTCGCTTGTACATTTTCTTTCAATGCCATACGTATAATTTTTGACGGTTTTTCAGAAATATCGTCAACAGCTTTTCTCTTGCAAACTGCAGAAACTGTTTGCCTATTTAACGTTGAAATGTCCGCAAGATGACAGTGTTCGGATGAAGTTTTAGTCACGAATATTGCATTTGATACACCTAATGTATAGATACAGGTCTTACATTTTCTGTTGCTACATTTCCAACAAGTTTCTTCTGAAGTTTTCAGTTTTTTGTGGAAATTAAACTTGTAACCGTTAACTACAAGTAAATCCTTGCCACGATTACTTTTAATAATTTTCACCTCCATAATTTGCTTTCTCACAATAATTCACACGTACTCAAACTAAGTAATAATTCAAATGATTGCAAATTATAATAATATAAGGGTTTTATATCCGTCTAAACACCTTTTATTCCTAAAAATTTCCAAGAAGCAGAAATAATTATAATTTAGTTTGGGGGCGAAATTACCAGCCGGATTATCGAAGTGCCTGGCTACCAAAGGATTAACACAGGTAGCGGGTACCAAATTACCCATCCCCGTTGGAACGTGATCTGTGTGCAAAAATTTCAGAACACCTTAAAATTTTTACCACCAGCCGCCACTGCTTGGACCCAAAACTAATGACATCCACCCATTCAATAAGTTTGCCTTTCCGGAGCACTCTCTCGTGCACCAAAAAGGATCCAAATAAAAAAATGAATTTTCGATAAATCGTTACATCCGCACAGAAAAACAAGCACACAGTCGGACGGCTGGCGTCAGTTCTTCGCAGTCATTTGTTAATCTACTTGTTTTCCGTCTACCGGTACCAATAGGGATTATCTTGGTTATAATAGTCTACCTCGTGTTTAAAAGAACCTATTTAGAAGTCTAAACTCGTCTATGGCGATAAATACACCGATAAAAATGTATACAGAAAGTTTTGTCTAATAGAGATGGGCTAGTCATGTTATTTTTTCGCTTATAACTGCACCAAAGTTAAACATTCTTAGGATGAGATTTTTTCGTGTAGTCCTATCTAACGGCATGGAAAATGTTTATTTGAATAGTCTTGTACGATTTCTGCAAAATGTGAAGGGTTCCCGACTTTTTGTACGAGAAATGAACGAAAATTGTCGCATCACTCATTATTTTTTAAATATTTTAAATGCGTTGCCTGTTTTTCGAATTTTATTATTATTATTACCAACTAAAACACCTTTTGCAACATTTATTTTATATCAGTTTAATCTACAGAGGACAAAAAGTTCGATTTACCAAAACATAGAAAATATCTATACAAACAAATGAACGGTGCTTAAACTAAAATCAGCCAATGAATTTCTAATAGCGTGTGTTGCCGCCCCTCGCTCTAATTACAGCTTCCATTCGTCTTGGAAGGCTTCTAAACAGGTTCTGGACGTATCCTTGCGGCATGTTTTCCCAGAAGTTGGAAAGAACATTTTGAAGATCATCTAGTGCTCTTATTGGTGCCGGATGTTGCTGAATTCGCCATCCTAGATGATTCCAGACATGCTCTATTGGGTTAAGGTCCGGGCTACGTTCAGGCCAATTCAGAGTGGGTATCTCGACTTCTTTTAAAGTACTGCCAGTCTAGCAGCGTGTGGACGAGCATTATCGTGCATTAGCACAGAGTTGTCACCGATATGAGGCATGTAGGGCACTACATGGGGTTTTAGGATATTGGTTATGTACCTGTCAGCATTTAGTCTTTCATCATTCACTGGTACTAGCTCCTTGTGACCCTTGATAGAAATTCCTCCCGAAAACACCACCAAAGCTTTCAGTTTGAAAAAAAAAACCTGATCGTGCCGTTCACCATGAATAAAATATTGGACCAATCTTGAATATTCCAATTTGCGTGTTCTCGAGCAAATTCCAATCTTGCTACTCGATGTTCTCTGGTAAAACGTGGACCTCTAGCTGGCACTCTGGCTCGTATACCTGCTTCTCTTAGCCTATTTCGAACTGTTTGTAGGTTTATTCGGACATTAGGAGCAGCCAACTGATATGTTTGCAGCTTTCGAGCAGTGGTATGCCTAATTCTTAACGCCGTTAACCTCAAATAACGATCATCTACTACCGAAGTTACCCTTCCGCGGCCTTGCCCGGGTCTTCTGGTTAGCTGCCCTGTTTCTTGGTAGCGAATAACAACTCTGGATATGGTGCTTTGTTGAACTCCAATTACCCTTTGACAGCGTCCATCTTGTATGAGCGCGATGATTCTAGCGGCTTCTTCAATCGTCACATGTCTTGATAAACGTTAAGGCACATCCATTATTAACAAAATAAATTTAAATTTTCACTATACAATAACGCAATTTGCTTAGAAAGTTCTCGATCTCAATGCATTCTCCAAGACAGAAATGATTTACTCGAGCATTTTTGCTTCCAAAAAAATTTGTAAGAAATTGTGATAATTTTTTTCCCATGATAAGAAACCAGAAATATCTAGTTGATACATATACAGATTGTCCCAAAAAACTAAAATTAAGTATTAAAAATATCCTAAAATACCAGTGATGAGATAATTTTTGTGGGGTGTTTATATCAATAGGACCAGGAAAATAAAAGGAACAATATTATACAAAGGAAAACAGTATTTTACTTTTTTGACGTTTTATATCTTCATATCTCTATTAAAAGGAAAAAGTCGACTAGAGTGCGACCAAGTGCTTTAACTTCTTATTCTGGACACACTTTGCCTCAAATAACGGTACCGCTCGCTCCATTGTCATTTTCCATCTCTATTCATTTTGGGCTGAGCAAGATAATTTTACATAGTTTATCAACTAATTCTAAATGACACAATCCCGAAACGTGAAGATAGTTCGGCCACCCACGCGCTCCTTACATGCGGTCAGACGACTTTGCTATTCACTTTGAGAATCCTCAGAAATGGCTATTTTAACGACCATTTGAAGATATCTGTTATCCTTGATGTAATAAGATGGACACTTAACAACAGTTTTAGGTCTCGTTTGAAAAAAAAATTAGGCGAATAGATTTGTATATGAATTAATTAAAAACTAATTAATATTGTTGAGGAATTATTTCTGCGGGATCTTTACCAATAGAAAAAAATTATAAGAATTTTAAAATTTCAACCTGTCATCAGTGAACAGTTTTGCTTTCTCATCTGGTCTTAAACCCAATTAGATGACGATGAGATTTACGATTGTTGAAATCTATTTTTGAAATAATTTGGGATAAGCTGATTATACATCTTGAAAGGTCCCACCTTAAATTTCCATTCGGGTTTTAGAGACATAATTTTATTTAATGGGCTTTAGATTTTTTCTTGCTACTTCCCAAGTTAAAGTAATTGTTATTGTTATTTATTAACGAATTTTAACCTTCAGTGGGCACCGTGGGGTCCTATAGACCCCAGCAGTCCTATAACTGTGGCTAACTGTTAAATCAGAACAGCTATTTCCGCGTGGCTCTATGTAAATTAGAACAGCTATTTTCCGCTCTATGTAAATTCAAGTTAGGGTGTCCCACCTCTAGCCTACAGTACACAATACAATTTCAATTAGTTATCAGTGAGCAGCGATTTGAATTGCGTGTTGGGTCATCAAGACCCCAAGGTGCCTTTTATGTAACATAATTTAATTAGTAAAATTAAATTTCTAAAATTATTTTTGGTTTTTCTTATAATATGGGTATTTAGTTTCATAAGTAAATAGAAAAAAAAAATTCCTCCTTTTTTTATTACTGGGGCATAATAAAAAGACTTGCATTTATTTTATTGGTAAAATTATACCTCAAGTTCAAAAATGTTTCTTAATTCTTAATTCTGTTTTCATATTCATCCTCGTTTAACATGTTTTTTCTTACAAAAGTTACGTAGGTCAATAAAAAATATGATATAAAAATTGCCCCATGATGCCTTGTAATGCATTAAAAATTAAGGTGCCCACTGAAGGTTAAGCAACTACAAAAGCCAACCCGTTATTTCATTGAAATAACATAAAAAAGGAATAGGAATTTAGGGAGACAGAATAGACATCCTGCACATTTTTTTATTTTACTGAAATTATAATCTATACCTTGTTTTTAAACTAGGAGGAGCATTTTAAGAAACCTCACCCACACCACTAAAAGTTACTAGATTAATTACTAAAGGGTGTGTACCGAAAACGTAGTCTACAGTCGTGTTCCAAATATATTAATGTTCCTTCAGACTTTTCGAACTAATTGACAATTATGTGACATATGTATAATATTGCCCGCAGGTGTAGTGTCCAATGAGGGATCAATGCAAGTCTAGAATTTGAATCATTATTGGTCACAGGCCATGGCGAAAGCTGTAACCAAATGTCACATTATTGTGAACATAATGTATGGTTGTCATAAGTAATTCATGTCAAATTGAATAATATAAATATGTACAAAAAGCTACTGTATGTTTAGATTATTCTCTATTCACATTTGAACACGAGCTAGAAGTCAACAGAAATTTTGATATCCAAAAATATCATAATCATAGAAATATTCACAGTAATTAGATTTTACTTGGAAATTCATATTATCAACAAGAAAAAACAAGCATAGATTTTGTTCATCAAACTGAATATTATATAATAAAAATAGCACTCAACTTGATTGGACTATAATACTTAGTTAAAAATAAAACAACAAACTTGAAGAATATGTACCTAATAAAGATTGAGGTTATAATATTTTCATATAAATACAAAACTGACAAATATCGTTGTCAGTTGTATCAAAAAAGCTGTGTGAAACGGGCGGCAATTTAACCAATCACTAGGCTGCAGAAATGCCAACTTAAATTCAAATCGCTCCTCTTAGTTTAAAAACAAGGTATAGACATAGTTAATAGATCATCCATATTTTAAACAACGACAACTTTTTTAAATGGGATTTAAAATGCCATAAAATTGAACTCACTAATGCAAATATGTTTATTGAAAACACAAAAAAAACCTTTTTAAAATTTCATCGTAGGTACGCCTATGGTAAACCGAAATTAGTATATGTCAAGACTCTCAAAATTTTATCCATGATCTAGAAATTATTACAAATAAATAGCAGTAGAAATTTTTAAGAATCCCTATTCCAAATTGTATTGTACGCCCATGGTGAATTGACATTTCTACAAATAAATTATACCTCCTATGAACTAATTAACTAAATATTGATTACCAACCGGACACTTTCAAGTAAAAAATGTATACAAGATCTTTTTAACTTAAATTAACATAAATTATAGATATTAATGAATAATCTAACCAAAATAATAATACACTCTCGCTTCATAGTAATTAATAAATGATTTACATTTAGTTACGATTGATATCCATCATTACAAAAAAAAACGACATCGGATCACGAAAAAATATCACTGATAAGCCAATACGCGAGCAATTAGCATAATTCTAGACGATTTATGCCGTCCCTGTACACACGTCATCTATTACTTCCTTATAGTAATTCAAGGGCTGTTCAAACAACAAATCAGTAGCGTAGCAGTAGGATTTCTTCTTCCTACCTACGTATATAGGTACACGAAACTGCAATCTCAAAACTGCTAAGTACAAACAATGGCAATTAATTTTATTTTGGTGTGATCGTAGAAAAAATCTTGTGTGTATTTCGAGCAGAAAGTTCTTTACTAAGAAATCAAACCAAATTAAATAAATAAATCAACAATAATCAAAATAATTAAAATCAGCCCGCTAGTCTATAAAGACAAGACCACAGGGAAGAAGTGTATCAGCTTGGTATCAATCCAAATTATTAAATGTGGTGACCTTGACCTTCTCTTAATGTGATTAATAACCGATATGTAAAACGACACTTTTCTTAAGAAGGTCAACTGTCAGAGAAATCACCTTTTTGGGGTTTTTAATCACCCAGATGAATGGTCGATAACAGTTTTGGGAAAAACTATCGAAAATCTTCTGATATCTGTGCCATCCATATCCCATTTTTATTAAGGAATCTTTAATTTTTATGTCTGGGAGACATACTCAACTTTTTGAGGATTAGTGAGGATTCTTAAATAAAAAATAAACCTCATACATATCAGGCCATATTCCACCAAAGGTTTGTACCTACATTTTACCAGTTACGTTAAATCTAATTCGATCACTAACATTATTTTAGGCCTTCTATCTTCACGCTTACTTTCATTCTTGCTTAGTGTGCATGTCACTTTATGAAATCTTGCATGATACCAAGCTTACACCTAGTCCCCTAGTCTTCATCTGAGATCTGCAGAACTCTGGATGCTGTCGGACACCACCATCAATGTATTCAAGTAAGATCTTTCCAGTATAATATAATCAGAAATTCCACACTTTGGATCTGTGCTCTGCACTCCCTGGATCCTAGAAAATACAATAATAGAAGTAATTGAAACACTTAGTGCAACTTTATTATACATATTCTTTATTTCTATAAGAACCATAATTTCAACTTAACTTAGTAGCTTAATATTAATGAATTTCATGCTCTAATTTATATCATAAACTACTCAATGTAAACAATATTCAGATAGTGTAAGGCGAATAGTACGTACTAGTCGTTCCAAGGGTGTTTGGTACCCTCTTATTGTATATGAGCTTGTTTTGAAGATTTTCTGAAATGGAAAATTGTTTAATAAACTCCAATTTTAATAAGAAATAGAATATATATTTTTGTTAACTGTCTTGTTCACTATAAATAAACTGGACACCAGGTGCAGGTAACACGTTGATAGTCTCGACAGACTGCAACTTTCTGTCTCGACTGCCAAAGTACTACTCTCTGCTCTTGATACACAAGTAGCTATTATTTGGTCTCCTAGATAGAGAAACACAAAACGTCTACCGCCAAAGCAGTTGTCAGGTAGAGATAGAGCTAGATGTGAAACACTCTTTCGATATCTTTTTTTTTTTATATTTTTGCAGTGATATCGATGCGGTCCTGTAAAATAATGAGGAGCAAAGAAAAGCAATGCGGTCGACTAGCTAACAATGCGATTCGCCGTCAAGCACAGGATTCAAGGGTGCGAAAGTGATCCGATAGTGTACAAATGTGTACGGATGATTAGCCAATCGGTCAGCAATGGACCGATAGAGACGTGACCCACGAATAGCTCTCATCGCGCCAATCATGGTCAAATAATATCTGGTTTCGAGGCGCTACGGGCAATTTGGCAACAGGACGAAATTGATACTTTTCTCATCACGGTTACTGATTTTGATGGTTGTTATTGTTCACAGCTCGACGGAGGTTTTTGTTGCTTTTTTTCTTGCTTGTTAACTCGATTTGTTTTTTCCCTTTTCGTCTTGTTAATTTCTTGCAATTTTCGATAAGATTGCGGTACACAATATACAATTCAAATAGAGGTATAATTGTCCTGTCACAATCTTGAGTTTATAAATCATGATTGTTAACTTTGTGGCGAATACTTGCCATTATACGGAGGAGTCGTAAAGTGTAGTGTAAAACCTTAAAGGTGGGTATTATAAAACTATTTTGACGTTTAACTAAAAGTTAACTTGTAGAATAACGTCACATGTTATAGTTAACTTCAAAATGGCGGGTGGAAGAGGTATCGATTAAAGTTTTCGTGATTTAATAGTTGCTCTGTTCTGTCAACAATTTGGCATTTATAACCTTAATTAATTATATTGTGTATACTTTGATTGCTTTTACTTTGTTTTCTTTGAATTCTGCAATGTTAACAAACGATATCCAAGATATTTTTGAGGAACTTTTAACCGACGATGAAGAAGATGCTATGAATATTGTTGAAGGCCATCGGCGACAAATGATATTTAGGAATCGGCTGGACCATTTCACTTTGTGGAACGAAACAGAACTACAATAATGATAGAAGAGATTCAATTTCCTCATTGGAAAAGTTTATGGCTCGTCTATCCATTCAAATAAAATAAATATTCGACACTGGAAACGAAATAACAAATACACCAAACAGACATATCAAAACTAGACCATAAAACCACAGAATACACCAGCCAAACAAGAAGCGAAAGCCGGCGTAAATCCTTTGATCTTTTGGGGGCAAAATTTCGTGACCTTCGAACTGACGTTGACAGATAATGGATCAAGTTACACTGAGAAAATTGTTAAATTAAATGTTAACTACACGCAGAAAAGTGAAACCAAAGAATCTCAAATAATAATTGTTTATTTTTATGACTTGTTTCGACAAAGTTTTAATTGTTCAACTCAATTTATGAATTGTTTAAGTCAATTCAACATAAATATAAGTTTTAGCTTCTGTTTTTGGAGTAGGTACCATCCATTATTAAAAACAATGAGCTATTGTTTAACCAAATGATTCTTATTTTCTATATTGTTATCGAAATTATATGTGCAACTATGTGCACCTAAAGTTAACTTGAATGAATCAAAGTTAACTTAAGGACATGTTTATAATACCCGCCCTTAAAGGCTCAATCCACAACGTATAAAGTTACTAGATTTGGACAAGTCGTAAATTAATATTTATTGACAACTTTCACCACTGTCAAAGTGACATATGGGATTTTTATACAGAGCATTTCAATGAAAACTATACACTTTTAGTCACTTTTATGAAAAAAAAAAGAAAAAACACGTCTTAAATCATAAAAAGTAACGCTTTCAGAATAATGTGGGGTGGGTAGTTTTCATTAAAATCCTCTGTATATAAATGGATGAAGTTAATCTATAATTTCGTAAAATCATCACGTAGACAGAAGTTGTAAGACGTAAAAAAATCTGACACTAACACTATAATACCGTCAGATTAATATTGAAGGAATTCCCAGGGATTGTGTGTTACCGCTGAAAGAAATCTCGAATATCAGCTTAGATTCCCTTCGGAAAGAAACCTCAGTAAGGCCCCTATTCCGCCTCGGGCTGAATTTCTTAATCGTCATCCTTTAACTTGTACTTTTTCATTTTCTTTTCCCCGTTGTCGATTCTCGACTTACAGTGTGTATTAAAAAACATCCCAAGCCGATTGCTTCACGCAAATCTTTAGAATTAAAAAAACATACATGAGATTAACCAGATAGAGTTCGAAAAGGATAATGAAGAAAAATAATACGAAGGAAATTTCTGCTAGACTAGACAATTTTTTTCATTCACGTGTTAAGGATTAAAAACGTTTGAAAAAAATTATTTACAGTTCTGGCACAGATTATAAAGAGAACAGATACGAAAGCTTGACAGTTAAAGGTTCAAGGTCATTGAAGACGGAGCTGAAAATCGTTTGATGTTTTAGCGGGATTCGTATCTGTTCTCTTTATAATCTGTGGTTCTGGTAAGCTTTTCACCAAGCTTAAAGGAACAGCGGTTTGTTGGAACCATTCCTTTTGAATGTGTCTTTTAGTCCAGCCCGTACATTTTAAGTTATTTGGTTAGTAATTAAGTGGCATAAGGAATTTTCCAATTACTCATTTTTGAAGGAACAGTCGTTTCAACCATAGAGAGAACATTTTTCCATGTTCTAAGTATTAATTATCCTCTATGAACAAATTATTCAATTGTTTCGGTATTTTCCGTTTTTCCTACATATCAGAGCAATGTCAAACTAAATATGCGGTGAAGAAGTTCGATTGAGATTGTTGACAAACATATCACAACTTATCCGATCGCTTATACTGACTTTTCACCTCAACTTTTCTTGTTATAGCGTTTATACTCAGTTCGAAGCATATCAAATAAAAGAGGTATTTTGGCCTTGTAAGTCTGAGTAAAAGAGGCAGTGTCGACAAGCTGAATGTATTTGTTTTCATTCGTCTTTCTTATTCCCTCTAAATACGAACCTGCTATTTGCTCACTGGACCGTTTTTCTTTGTTGACATTATTGACCAAAGAAATTCGGGCGTTATAAATAGAAAACGTACACTCTGTAAATTCTTTTATTGGGATTCTCGAAGGACTTATTGTAAGGATTACGTTATTTATAATCAGGATTATCAGTATTAGCCTAACCTCATAAGCAAATATTTAAATCGGCATATTTAATTTATTTAAATCCTTACAGTGTTAAAAAAAATTCTGTAGCCTATTTGAAAATGATTGAAAAATTCTATTCATGGTAGGTTAGCTCACGAACGTATAGCCGGAGACTTTTCAGTGGGACATTGATAATTTTATGACAATGGAATGCTCGTCCTTGAATGAAAAACCAAAACCGGCTTCACCATAAGGGCACACGGGGCCCGTGCCCAGGGCCCTATTCTCTCAGGGGCTCCAAAGGAACGAGATCCCGAAAGAAACCGTTATCGTAATCGCTTTTTTTACTTTCCAAAAGGCACCAGATTCTTGTGTGCCCAAGAGCCCCAGCCTAGCTGAAGACATCCTTGATGACAACTATCATCAGCCGCAACACTTTCAAGCCGAAGACTTCAGAAACCAAGCAACGAGCTTGAGAAATTTGTCATTAAGTTATGAGGCATTGGTCAATGTCTGTTGGATATACGGCGGAAAATTTATTTATTAAAAGTACAGCTAGTGAAGGTACAATTAGAATTTTATAGAATAGAGTACACGCATATTTCATATTTTGCTTGGATATTAATCTATAATAGTAAATATGATATCAAAAATTACTAATAATAGAAAATAAACCAGTTTTCATTGGAAATTACTCCCAAATTTTAAAATAAAATTCAAATTTCAATGCACTTTCCGACCACAACCCGAGGATTGCCGAACGCTACCGATGATACGTGTGATGTCATATCTCTTGTGTTTACTTATGTCAATATGGCCGGTATTGCATTAGGTTATGTGTAGTTGTGTGTTTATATTGTATTTTAATCAACTATTAATTGCTTCATCGACGTAAAAATATCATTTATATGTTTGTTTGAGATCATTACGTGTTTGTGTGTGCTTTTTTTATTTCTAAAAGTCAACGTAAAGTGGAAAGTGATCATAAATATTCGATATTTCCGATGATATTTTAAAACTTTTGAAAGAATATATTTTATTTACTAGTTCAGTGTTCAGTGACGATTCTTTCATATTTTGTAAGTACAGATATGGCTAGCGAAGGTTTTGTTAAAGCACAAACTGATAACTTGCCCAAAGTAGACTCATTTATGCTGCTTGAATTTATGAAGTCAAACAGCTGCTTTAATGCAGAGGAAATAAGAAGAGTTAAAGCATTATCGTAAGTACGATTTA
>CAJUYI010005381.1:0-15885 GCA_910591695.1 Galerucella pusilla
CGATAAAAACTCCTCTTCCTCAATATCTAGTAAGCGGACGTCACTTTTACACAATGACAATGAGTCGCAAGTTTGGTTACTTATAATTTCAATATTTTGTCGTTAATTTATCTTGCCAAAAAACACTCGAGCTTTTCTTTTATCGGATGAATTTCTTTTTAACTCAAAGTTTTGCCAATCACTAAATTTTCTCGAAATACTGGCATTAGATAAAATCGCTCCACCTTCGGTGTCGCGATTTTATCATGTCAGTTTTTCTCGTAAAATTAGTGATTGGCAAAACTGTTTCGTAAATTTATCCGATGTGTTTTTACTGTTGATAAAACTATTTTATCCAATTCCGCTATCAAATGTGACACTTTAAGTCACTCCTTGACGTTAGGTCACATTTTTCATAACCTCCATCAGTTATGAAAAGTAGTTATGTAAAAAATTTACGTAACTGTTTATGTTTCAACATAAAGATACCACATGAGTTTCAAAGAATATCTATTAAATAGGTACTGTCAAAACTGACAATTATTTCATTATTTAAACTGACCCCATTATTATAATTCAATAGTATTTTAATATTTATAAACATTGAAAACAACATTATTCAGGACACAATTATTTAAAGTGAGTCAATTTTCTGGCTGAATACATCATAGTAACAGTACTTCTAACACCATTTGAATCCACTTCAATATTATCTTTGTAATTGAAGATTTTATTAAATATTATGAAAGCGCGGAATTAGATAAAACGTTGTACGTAAACACGTTATGAAGAGAGCGACATTGTTCAACTCGCGTAATTTGCAGAGCTCGCTGGCGCTCGTTTTGACAAATATTACGCTTGTTGAACAATATTGCTCTTTTCATAACTAATTACGTAAATATCTATTATATTATTCATGTATACAGGATAAGAAATATCTCGTAATTTTGAGAATGGCTTTACTAAACCAGCGGTATCAAATTTGGTAATAGCAATAAAAGGGACGACACCCAGAAATCTCCTAACTGCAGGAACCAAGTTCCTGTAACTTCACTAGAGAAAAGTGAGCTACTTAAGGACACTTTTCTGAGGATGGAGCTTGAAACAAAATTATAAAGTGAACTGGACTACACAGCCGTTAAGAGGCTAGTCATTAGCGAAGACATAAAAAAAACGAAGATCCCAGACAGACTTTGAAGCAAGTTACAATGATGGGGAAGGGAACAAAAGCTTTTGAAGGAATGAACTAAGATGAAAAAACAAACAAAAAAGGTGGTTGCTAGAACGCCTCTGCTCAAGCGAATGTACACCAGCACAACAAAACCAGTTGGGGAAGAAACCAATGCAAAAAGGGAGTTTTTTTTTCAAATATGTGGAAATGGATATGGGAAAATGTAGAGAAGTCACGAAATGGTTGATACGAAAGTTCGGTTTAGGGAACACGTTACAGCAAAAGTACCAAGAGCGAACGCCTCATTGAAATCAATTTATCTTCATAGACATACTATTCACCGAAATCAAAAAAAATGTTATGTGATGCTTTAGTTCTCTCCTATTTCACCCATTGTCAACCTATGTCTTGATGCTAACCTCATCTGTTATTTGCTATATATCGGCCTTGAAACGTTAATAGCTATACTGTGGATGATAAATGTAATATTATTATTATTTTATCATGTAGGAGGTCTGAAGATGAGTTGATATTTTTGGCTTTCCTGGATACTCGGAGGATTTGTAGGCCTGCACATCAAGATCAAGGTAAGGTACTAAATATGTATCGTATATCAGAAGGGTGAACTGTATTACAGTTGTCCTGACCACACAAAGCTTGTCTAGTGGGCTTCGCATATTTCCAGGCGAGGAGGCTTGCCCATCACCGCAAACCTATAATGGAGTCCTACTCGTCTCGTGTGAACAGCCATTCTGGTACACTAAAAGTGCTCGTCCAACTATTAAAGCGAGTGAATATTGAGTGAACCCATATACTGGTGCTAATTGTAGCACCACGATTTTAACTAAACTGTCCTGTGTACTAGTCAACGTGTAGACGCGTTTCAAGTAGTTTTAAGCGCAAATGAGAAAAGTATTGCGCAGTAGTATAAATTAAAACTATTTGCGGACCTTCTCATTATTCAGGAACGTCTTCTACTACTGGACGCTGCTAATTTTCAGTATCCGGTTCTAGTGATTCGTACGATCTGTTGATATCGTGTAAATTCCGCTTCAATTTCATCGATAAATCAACATTATGATTAATATCGCTAATGCTTTACATTAAATTTCTGTAAGGATATAACGAATGGTTACGTAAAGCTACGATAAGAATTTTGTATTTTGACGAGTTAAAGACCTTATTGACGTATTGCAAGTAGGAAACTGAATCCTAAAATAAAATAAATAAATCATTTGTAAGCCCTTTCAGACAGATTCTACAATAAATCTAGTAATCCCGGTATACATTCATATTTCAACAAATTACCATTTTGTATCCAGTCGTTTTGATTTATTTCTCGTTCCATGATATAGAATGCACAAATAAGTGTTTGGGTAAATAGAAAGAGTGTAGCGATCGAAGGCAAAAAATATTAAATGTTGAATTATGCTAATGAGAAATTTGATTTCTGTAAAAGTGACACTGATAACGATGACGACCAGTAACTTTTGGTGTGTATTTTTCGTTATTCTTATAGTAAAATTTATTTATGATAAAAAGACAATGACGCTGCAAAACAAAATATTATCATGTTGCCAAGCTGTATTTTTTTTCTTACTTAACGAAAACTAGAAAAGTCTATCTGATGCTAGATTGACAGTTGATAATAATGAATACAGCGAATACTATTACTTACGTCTCTTACAGTAAATTTCTACCTATCGGTTTCCGGAGACAATTCGGCTCCTACCAACATACAATGTGCTTTTAGATTAGATGAGATTACAAGGGGGTCGTTTGGCCCGGTTGATTGCGTGACCTATTTTTCTAGTCTGTACGGTCCCAAGAAAAACCGCATCTAAACAAATACCACGCGTGATCTATCCTAAGTCTGCTGCGTATTGGACAACTCGCTTTGAAATATAAGCAGTAGGGGAATAGAAGTTTTCACAAGCTCGTACATGCTTACTATGTAGTATTCAAGTTAATTATTGTCGTGTATTGTGGCTATTCACGGTAGTTAATTTACTTGTTTTCTATTTTGAGCTGTGAGAATTGTGTTATTTCAGTGTTCTTTGTCCTGATATGCACATGATTTTATTTACGTGCGGTTTTTCTTGGGAGCGAACCGACTTTAGATGAAACATTATTCTTGTTTCGTTGGTTCTTGGTTCCTATGTTAATGAAGTGCTTCTATATATATTCTACGCTGAATGGCTTCAACTATGTGTAATTGAAGTTATATATTGTGAACGAAATTTATAATGAATTGAACAATACTTCCACCCGTTCTGAACAAAATCTACCAGCCCATTACTGATTATCTACAAATATGAAAAGGAATAAAACAAGACCGAGAAAATAAATATATTATAGATAAAATAATTCATAGGGCTCCGAAGTTTATATTTCGGAATCCAAAAATAGCATTTAAATTTATTATTCCACATTGAGAATCAGTAACGTTCCAAAAGCCATAAGCACACTAATAAATTCTGTTTGAACCATATTGAGCGATATATTCTTTGGAAGTAACCTTCGGAAACTGGAATATACTTTAATAAATATTCATGAATACATAAAAAAGGGGAAACTTTTCGTTCTATTTTGTTTTGTTGAAAGTGATGTTTGAATTAGACGGGATTTTTAATTTGATTATCACGAAAACTTTTCGGTACGGTGGAAAACTCACGTGATTTGGGTAGCAATTTACCAGAAATAAAGACAAAAAGTTATTTCGATAAAAACTTTTTTTCATATAATACGACAAAAGGGTGTGTGTTCTGTTTTAAATCATTTACAGACAAATATTTATGTTGTGTTGATGATACAGTGGAATTGGTTAGTAGTGCGCTTGGTGTTGGGAAATCCACGATTTACAGAGTTATTGAAGAAGAGAAATTTGACGAGTTTCAAACAGCTCCAAGAAAACCAAAATTTCAAATGGAAAATCATTTGGAAAGAAGGAAAGTGCATGCGTTCTTCTTTAGAGAAACATTTTCAACAGTAGACAAAGTTCGAGATGATAGGGATTACCCTGTCGTCTTCCTTTCCAGAAATATGTGAAGAGGAGGTAGGCCCCCACGAATTCCAACAGCTTCTCTTGGTGTGGTGATAATGACACTAGTAATTGCAGACAAGCCTGTTTGTGTATACCAGATAGCTTTATTTGGGTTGTTCGTTATAAGTTTTTGTCTGCAAAGAAATAGCTTCAACATTCATCACATAATATATCCAATAGATTTAATTGGTTCCTTAGACAGAAGATTTTCCACATAATATGTCCGAAAGTATCCCAGAATTGCCATTTTTACGAATTTTTAGAAATATTTCGACTCAACCTAGAGCTGCAAAATTAACTGGTTCTAAATTTTGTTAAAATATACCTACCAATGTACCAAATTCCATTATATTCTGAAAATCAATTCTAAAACTGACAAAACTAACTTTTGAAAATGGCTTTTCCAGATATTCCAACAATTGAATGCTTTCAAACATCTTTTCTCCTCGACTTTCATAACATATGTATCTACATATACATTTTGTGGCGGTAGCCGAAATTCCGTCAGACAACTTTAACCAAATATCTGACAAACACACATTTAACATTTCGGGAATATCGATTGTGTGTCGTCACGTTGAAATTTAAAGGCCCTCATCATAGAAGCGTGTGACATTTGCGTATAAACCTTCGCTTTAACAATACTTGACATTGGATATCATAATGGAGAAGCAGAACTTCCAGTAACCCAATCTGATTGTCGTGTCTAGTTAGTTTTATGTTGCAATTTCTATTGATGAGCAGCTGTGTATGTAAGCGAGTTTTGAATTATTTGATGGAGGTACCGGTATATCAATCCTTTTTTGTGTCATTACACACACAAAAATACAAATAAAATAATACGCGATGGTGGATTTAAATTATCAAAAAATGTACGAAACTTAAAAGACGTCATCTTAGTTGAGAGTTCTTATCAAAAAGGGATCAGAGTTTTATCAAAAAAGCGGTCATTCACGCAATAAAACGGTGTTAAATTTTGACAGGTCAGGGCATCACGATTTTCTCATATAGTCAAGGTGTATCAGCTCTAAAATGGTTTGGAGCTGCCTAGCCAGAGTTAACGAGCTAGAAGAAACAATACAATCCTCCTGTGGATACCAGGCCAAGCTGGTGAGCAAAGAAATGGAATAGCTATTGAGCTACCTATGAGAAATTCGTATTTGTCGTTCTGCAGGATTGACTCTAATACCTCCAAGGACCAAAAAGGATTAAAAAATAGTTATTTGTATGCCTAGGCCGCGAAATACCTTTTTAACGTACCGAAAGAACAGTCTTGAGGTCGTTAAAAAGTTTAGCGGCCATGGCATACACACTATTTTTCGTGCAATCGTTACAATCATTAAACTAGATAATTGTAAATGAATATATTATTGCTCTAAAATCAACAGCTGTTCAATTTATTTAACAATGTCACCGTGTGCTGTGGAAATGACATGTTTCAATATATTCAAAATATTTTGACAGTTATTGACAAAGCGCGAAATGTCTGATACTGATAGCGATATTTCAGTACCTACCACTCCCCCTGAACTAAAAAGCGTTGTAAACTCAATAATATTAATAATGATAAATAATAATCCTTGTCTTTGTAGTATTTTAGAAATGTCAAATTTGGAAGTGATATTCAAATTTGGAAGTGACGTTTGGTTTTGCAGCCTATGGGTAACGGCCGCGAAATTGAATTTCGCGGACTCTGCTGAGAACGTGAAATACTGACCTCGCGAGCAATTGCACGGAAACGTAATTCTCAAGGGGCATCTACCAAATTCGACCTTGCACAATAATTATGCTTTGTAAATTTTTTTGTTTCCCTACGTCCTCACGTTTAAGTTCACATAACGAAAATTTTATTAGAAATATGAAAGCTCCGCAACATGTAGGTAGCCAAGCGGTCCATTTTTATCCGATATTTCAGTGGTAGCAACCGAATTTCAATAAGGAATTGTACGGTCATAAGTAATTTGAGGATTCTGAGATTTTTATATAGTATTCATAAAGCTTCAAATTAGACTTCTTATCAATTAGTTTTTCCATTTAATCAATATTTCATTCTTTACAAGGGCTCAAACTTTGCTTAATATGTGTAATTACCTCATGATTCGTATTTTTTTCAACACAATTTGGTTAGCATTTCAAAGTTTTTATTCGATGAGAACTCTAAGTTCAACATTAATCTACATGATATATTTTTTTCTTAATTTTCAATACATCCATTACCTCAAAATTCTTTGCCAAAAATATTTCGATATTTTCTCAAATTGCTGCCGATAGATTCCCCTTAATTACCTAAGTATTTATTTTTGGTTTCACTAGGTATTTATTATTATAGCGGCAACAGGTTTACATCATTTGTGAAGATTTCAATTATTTAACTCTAACGGTAAAAAAAAAAAATCCTGGTGGAAGACGGACGGATAGCCGGAAGTCTTAGTTATAGTGTTCGTTTTTTACCCTATGGTTACAGAACCCTAAAAATAATCCAAAATGGAAGAACAGTTAAGAAAAAACTCTAAAATGAAACTTTGCTGGATATTTGGAGTGACAGTTTAAACTTTGAGCATACTTCGGAAATATTTGGTGCGTTCATCAAAAAGCCTAACCAGATTTGTCACTTTATTTAAATTGCAAACTTTTCCTAACACATTATGAGTGGAGGTCAATTTGTGCACATGTCATGTCGTGAAGAAAAAAATTACCCATCAATTAACACAAACAAAACCAAAAATGTGAGGTTAACGTCTACCGTCATAAGATAATCCGATTATTTTGCACGTGGGACCGTCAAAATGTTCTGCAATTTCATTGGTTGAGGTAGACGGCAATGTTGTTCCTTAAATCTACCCAACGCTGCTTACATGTGCTTTTCATTTTTCAAAAGTATAAAGCATTTTTATCGGTTAGAGCAAATGAGGGAGAACTTTTGCCATCAAAAAATGAACTTCCTGGACGGAACTAAAAAGGAAGGAAGGAGGATTAAACCAGTCCAAAATATCTCCCGGTAGCTCCAACCAGAAGAGATCAAAGATATTAGTAAACAAGCAAGAACTCTCAGTGGTTTTCTGGTGGTGGATGAAAGTCGGGTTTTCTAGGAAAATATGTGGATCCTCTGTATTTAAAGGTAGAACTCAACCCCCAATCTATGAAGATATAAATAGAAAATGTTTCTCTTTTTTGAAACCTCAACAGATCGTACTTTTCGTAGAAGGAATATGATTAGGGCTTCAACTGAGCTCCGACACAATAGAACTATTTGGGTCGCAATGTTACACTCAATTCATCCATTCTAGAGAGCGATGATTATTTGATAGTTTCACAAAGAAATTACAAATTTCTCAACCCAAAAGGAGAATTTTGAGGGGAAATTTTGATACAATGTAACAGAAGAATAAGAACATCAGCAATAAGGAAAAAAAATTAAGATAGTTTTTCAATCGAAATTGTCAGAGGCTTTATACATAATTTGATATGTATTCAAAAGTAGGTACATTAGAGTATTGTCTATTAGCGAAATGTCTTTCAATTTGTTAGCTCGCATAAAAACGTCCCCTGCTTCTTTGGCAAAACGAACATTTCGTAAAACAGTTATGACTCCTCAGGTACATAAAACGTTACTTCAGCAAAATTGAAAACTTATACATTCGAATAACAACCCAAACACTGAAAACATCTAAACTTTATGCCGTTAAGCTCTGGTACATTTCGCGAATTTGCTGACGCATGGAATACACAACGACGTCAAGTTTTGGGTGACGGTTTTTCTGGCTTTTTCCAAACTTTCACGTTTGTATCAATATCGACTTCTATTCCGTAGTCTCAGTCTATGTACAATACGAATAGGAAACTCTCTTATACTAGCCTACATCGTTACCAATACTATCTATTTCAATAATAAATACATTTTTTTAATTTTTAGTGGGAATAAATGTCCACCATCCAGTTTTTTTTTTCCAGTTTTTTTTTATTTTCACATACACTGCGTCAACCACTTGGGTCATTGGCAGTTTAAATACTTATAGGATTCACAAGTCTAGAGCTTATAAATGTTAATCGACTTCAGAAATTTTAGGGATTTATCTAATTTGTCCGTAAGAGCTGTCTTTATATTATCCGAAACACCACACAAATTGCGCATATAATTAAGATGAGGGCACTCTGAAATAATATGCTTCACAGATTTAACGCACTGGCGCCGATCACACAGAGGAATGTCTTCTTTGGAGATCAGGTATTGGTGGGTTATTCTGGTGTGTCCAATTCTAAGCCTAATAGTCTTCACCTGATCGGATCTATTGTTTGGTAAGGAAGGAGCTTTAGATACATCGGGTATTATTTGAGAAAGTTTATTGCAGGGGTTCAAATTCCATCTTAGCTGCCATTCGTTGATTATGTATTTTTTGATAGATTCTTTATGGTCTTGGCTGGAAACTATATTTATCAATGCTACCGCAGGGTTGTTAGAAAAGTTTTTGGCAGATTGGTCAGCTTCCTCATTTCCTTTAATACCTGTGTGAGATGGCACCCAGAGAAATTTTGTAGTTTGGCCTTTGGATTGGAGTTGGGAAAGTGTTGTTTTGATTTTCTGCATCACTACGTTTTTTGTATAAATGGATTGGAGACTTTCTATATCACTGAGTAAGTCAGTGATTATCAACGTAGGTATCCTTATTCATGGTTAGGGATATCTCTAGTGAGTGGAGAACAGCTAGACTTTCTCCTGTAAAAGAACTACAGATTGCTGGTAGACGCAGTCCGTGCTTTTCCTTGTTAAAGATAACTGCCGCTCCTACCCCTGTTGATGTTTTGGAAGCATCTGTATATATTATCTGGTAGTTTTTGTATGTGTTTATTATCTCCAGAAAGCGGGTTTGGATTAAAGTGGAGTTACTGGAGTGTTTGGGTAGTGTATTTAGGGAAGTTTTTGTGAAGCAGATTATGATTTGTGATGTTGGATTTAGGAAATTTTTAATTTTTTTTGGTCATTTCAAACTCTGTTCCTCAGAGATAAGCCAGTAGAAATGACTAGAAAGTCATAACTATCCAGGAAGGACACATTTCCAATCAAACAGTAGACAAATAATACAAATCAAATGATTTTGAACCAAACATCTCATTTCCACAATTGGGTTGATTTATCACTCACAGCTTCTTCAAATTTAAGAGCGTTCACTAAAAAATTTGATGATGTAGGGAAACAGCTTAACAATGTCATTGAAATAGTTTGGAATTCAATGAAAAAATTTGACATTGCGAACTGTCATGAGTATCCAAGTATAATATTGTTATTGTTAATCTTTTTATAATGTATTTAAGAAATTGTTATGTTAAAATCCTTTCAAAGCAGTATATAAAATGCTAGAACCTGCAAACACAGCCCTCAGCCCCACCCTTCGGAAGGATTTCGGAATCAGGAAAGATAAAATGAATACTCCAAGCACCACATGATGGGCATAATGTGAACAAATGTTTACTTATGAAGAACTTTATACGATTTTATGCCAAATATGGGCAATATTTAATTCGCATGCACTAAACCCGCAATCATCAGAGATCCAACCTTTCTGTCAATTACTTCCTATTCAATTGTTGTTATTTCACTTGGTTTGTGCTTTATTTTTGTTCTCCTAATATTTTCTGTAATCTCGTTCAATTTTGTCTGAAATCGGATCATAATGGCCTTCCAAAGTTCACGATATACTGAGTGTTTCTAAGTTGATGCGACAAAATTCATAATAAATTCTGGAAATGCACGACAATTACAGAATTTCAAGTCTAAAGCATTACTGAAATTTTAGGAAAAAAATTCAATTTTAGTCACCACCTTTTAAGGGTGATATCTCGGAAATGGGTGGGCTGAGGAAATTCTGCTATAGGAGAGACCCATATTAATTTCATACGAGCAATCATCTCCTGAATTTTGTCGCATGAATTTAGAAACACTGTGTATGTAGGCACTCACAAAAAGAAACTTACACAAACATTATATTATGCGGAGTGAAATCTTTCCCATGAATTACCCCGGAGAAAGATTCGTTTTATTTGTCTTTTATTTGTGCAGAAAATATCTATGTTTGACTCAATCGAGGAGTATTCAATGATAAGTTGGTTTAATGGTGAACATTTGTGAGCGTTTGTACTATGTGGGAATTCATAGAAAAGGCTATTGGTTCTAGAATTTGTTCTAGGAACTCTAAAATTCAGTAGCGATACAATAATATCACATTTAAAAATATAATTAACAATTTTATATAAAAACATAACTGAATGCATTGAGCGACGACGAAGTAAACTACTGCTATTAAAACGAGAATAAAAGTGTTCTTGAGGTGCGCCTCTAACAGGATAAAGACCGTCCAAGATATAAGAAGCCGACTTAAAGTATCTTCTTTGTACTCGTTCCAAAGCAGAAACATGAATATTATAATTCGAGCTCCAAATAACACATGCATACTCCAGTTGCGATCTTACAAATGCCGAGAACAAAATATTCAATGTGTTAATATTCTTGAAACATTTCGCATTCCTAACTATGAAACCCAGCGACCAAAATGCTGCAGATACCGTTTTTTCTATATGAGGAACAAAAGATAAGATAACCTTTGATCAAAATAAACACCCAGATCTTTCAGGACATCTGGTCTGTCGAGGACAATGTTGCACAAGGTGTAATCAAATTGAATAGTTGTTCGTTTCCGGCAAAAGGACATTACGTTACATTTATTTAGGTTCATAGGAAGCTTGTTTCTGATACACCAATTATTGACCAAATAAAGGTTTCTCTGAAGTTTTAAGCAGTCATTAACGGAGTTTATTTCACAGTATAGTTTCATATCATCAGCATATATGTCTTTATCAATGTCAGCATCCAGATCTTCGGTAATGTCATTTATAAAAATGTTGAATAATAAGGGACCCAATATAGAGCCCTGTGGGACACCTGAAGTTTGAAGAAAATGTTGAGATTTATATCCTAAAGTTTGAACATATTGAGTGCGATCATTAAGATGAGAACAAAGTATAGCAATTAACATGTCATCTACACCAAATAAATTAAGTTTATGTAAGTTACAGTATAATTCAATGGTTTATGAAACAATTTATATAAAGTAGATGTCAAAATAGAAGAATATGTGTTTGAGAAATTTGAAGAGTAGGTACTCTGTCTCGCCGACTAAAAATCGAAGAACGAAATTTTCCATACGTCAAACCTTAATCATGTTTCTTTCTTTCAGACAGACGAAACAGTAGTCCAAGTTAAATGCACGTACGTATGGAAAAAATGTTGAGTATGTCCGGACCGATTACCAACCCTTGTAATTTTAAATTTAATACAATTTCTTGAGCGTCGCACGGTGAAGCGATGGATGTTGGGAAAAAAACTGCTTACAGAGAAAAATATACATGCTGCTGCTGCTGTGGGCGGTTTAAATTAAACGACAAAAAAATATGTGTACGTTTAATCGGATCCTTCCTTTAGGGCATTTTCGAAGCATTGTTGGATGTGATTAAATTTAATCGCTTTTTGTTAGATACTATTGAAATTTTTACAATTTCAAATTTTCGTTCGCAATCGAAACATTTTTGTCTTTTCGATAAATATATCACTAATGACATTTTAAATTCCAGCACAAAATAGAACATGATGAAAATTCAGTCTATTGCCCTTTGAAAATAATTGTTTCAACAGGCTATTTTAGAGAAATCCTTTGAAATTTTACGGAAAATGTGGTAAGCACCAGTTAAATTTTTAACGGTGTCTAAAATTCAGAGTCACAGAGGAGTTTCAAAAATGACAAAATTTTTGCATAATTGATTGTTGGATTTTTCACTATAAACTTGATTTATTCATTTATTAAACTCCTAACAGGTCTTACAGCCTAATTATAAGGACAGTAGCTCATTCAACAAACTATTATACAAATCATAAAAATAATTGGTGATTCGGGGGACACGTAGTCGGAGTGCAGCATCTTCTATGGAAATAGTTCGTCCCAAAACGGTACTTAAGGAAAGTCTATCTATTACCCAGTTATATATTTAAGCTAAAATAATTTCCAACTCTATGGAGAGAATATTTTTCTTATGAAAAAGCCGGTTTAAAAGGGTTCTGTACTGTATTTTCGAAATCCGAAGCTGGAAAATGTTTAAGGAGAGATAGTCTATAGAAAAATATATTTTTGAATTACTCTTGAACTATATTTTCCAAATATTGAAAAAATGTATTTGATAACCTCGCAACAAGTCCTGTCATTTGATATATTAAAAAAGTTCGTTTCTTCCTAAAATTTTCCAAAAATTGACGCCAAGTTTTACAGTATATAAAACACATCTGCTTTTATCATACAATCTCGAATATAGAAATTGTTTTTGAAAATATTATTCTGGAACGTCTAAGACGTGAAATAAAGTAGCGAACGTAGGGGTGTGTGTGGAAGAACGCATTTTGATTGGCGTGACGTCATGGAACAGCAGACCAGATCGGCGTTGAGGTGAATAGGTATACGCTACGTGCAGAATTGACAGCTCAATCATTTAAAAATGGATCGCCGATTAAGGTAGGATTATTATTGTTATTATAATTATACAAATAATATTCTTTATGTACTATTATAATTGATTGAAAATTGACCAACCATACTGATAATCTTCCCAAAGTGGAATTGCTCATGACAGCAAATGTGTTTTCAAGAAATGTTCAGATTTCAATGTCACTACTATCTACAACAGGAATCTCTTTCTCAACTTTTGCTTGAAAACAACCAAATTGTGTTAAATTGTTAAATATTAACTCCACTATGTGTCGGCTGGATCGGGGTCGATCTGGATATCTTGTAGCAAATAAAACACATGTTCTAGTAACAACTTAGTCACACTAACCATGTATTTAAAGTAAATTTAGATAATTTCCATTGTTTAAATCCAAAAAAGCCATTACTATCACTGTGCCATTTACTTCAAATAACTAACTATTATATGAAATATGAATATAACTATAATACTATTCAATTTTGACAGGTGAGTACACAGTCTGCTAAAGTTGAAGAGTAATGAACACTGAAATAATTAATATTTCCAAATACATGTTATTATCCCAAAAACGCTCGAGATTCTGTATGGGGAAGTGGAGGATATTTGGAATTTTTGAGCTTGAGCCCCTGTATACAAAAAAGAAGTTTTCGACATGCCATCAATTACCTTGATCGTCCTTATTTGGCGAGTTATTTGGTATGGGGGAATTTAAAAAAAATAACATGTCCGTAAGTATAAATCTTAGATATGGAATGACCTTAAACTCGGAAAGTTAATAATATACAGAGAAAGACCGGAATATTTTTCATTCATTTGCTATAAGTAATTGTTTTCCATCTAGGTATACTTTGGCAAGTTTATCTGAAACCGTGAAAGGAGTGCAGTCGAAAACATTCGACATTGCCACGTTTAACTATGAAAAATCTGAAGTGCTAACTATGTAGTGATAAAAATTATAAATGGGTCTTTTTATTATCAACAATATTAAAAATATGATTAAACGTTAGTTTTATAATGTGCTTGTTTCCTTCGATTTATTCTATTAACATTATTTTTCCAATTTATGAATATTAAAAGATGAACACTTTTCCAAATTTGTTACGGGCTTCTTCAAGCTCTGGCAGCGTTGTACAAAAACCATAATGACCACACCCTCCGAATTACATAATTGGTGATTTGTATCGACCAGCTGGCTTCTTATTGGCAAGCGCGTGCGTGTGATCTTCCCTCTCACTTTGTCAATTGACTGATATTGATTAATCCAGTGGCGTTGGTATTGTCAGTGACCTTTGTATTTTCAGTTTTACTTGGCAAAATAGGTACCGTACGCCATTTGTACGTTTGACAGATATGCGCCATGTTTTTCCTCGCCTCTTACCGATGCCGCATAGCTTCAAATAAACTATATGCCAGTTTTCATATAAATCTTGTGAGTAGTCACTAGTATAGGTATAGGTAGTATAAGCTCGTCGTGAAACATCCTGCATATATACAAAACGGTCAAAATCATAACCCTCCTTTTGGCTCTGCCGTAGTCGGGTGAAAAATACTTTATATTTATATATTATATACTGAATTTAATGTGAAATCTGTCAAAACAATTTAACCAAATTTACTCTCCCAATATGAACGCTTGTGTTGGCATCAAAAAACGCGGGTTTGGAGTAAAAGATGTATCACTGCAGGGTTATATGGACTTAAAATGACATCTAGTAATTAGTTTGCGTTTGGCAGCAGTTTCTAGACACCCTGTATAAGCTGAATGCTCCAAGAATGATTTTTACCCAAGCCCTTTTAAATAATTTCATCCACAACTTAATTTATCAGAATGAATAATGAAGATTCCCAAGTTTCATTATTGCGGTGTTAACAATATTGATTAGCTTCTCTCCTAACCAGTAACAAGAGAAAAAATATTCAAATTCACATTTTCTGTATTCAAATACGTTAGTTTTTTAACCATTTTGTTCATAAAAGCATCGCAATCACCCAACAGAAATAACATAAATGGTGTACTTACAAATAACGTTAAGTCTAGCGTTGGCCCGTATCGCTTTCTGGAGTCTCGCCGGTCCCACCTGGCACTGGTACTCGGCATCGTCCTCGAGGGATGCGTTGCTCACTCTCAGGTTGTAAACTCCATGTCTTCTGTCCCCTATCACCGAGTAACGAGGGAATCCAGGAATAACAGCCAAAAACCCTACAAGAAAGTAAACACGTTCAAGATACTAAAAATAAATTGGAATTATCGATTTTTTCATCTCGAGGAAGGGCGTAAAAAATATCTTGAGGAATTTACTCGAATTCAAGTCAATAGCAATATAAATATGTCCGAATTTGGAAGATAAATCTGAGACATTGTTTATATGTCGTCATAAAAAGATTCTTTCTTTTTATACCGTCCTTCCAGATTCGCTTTAATAGGGTGTGAAATAATAGGAGCGCACTGGTACCAATCTGAAAAGAATGACATGAGAAAATAAGGTTAATTCCAAACTCAATTTTAATCGCTTTGTGGTGTATTCATAATTTGGTTTGTTTTTATTTCAATATTAAACAAGATTCGTGTAGACATCAGAGAATAATTATTATAATTATTCTAACCCTTTATAAATTTTGGAAAATATTTTTCAAAAGCGTTGACCGTTCAATTAAGAAACTACTTCCCGGGCAATAGGCCCCGGCGGGTATTGATTTATTCTTCAAAGTCAAACGGGGTTAGTATATCTACAAAATATTTAGCACCAACCATTTTGATTTGCAATTAGAAGTGACAACATAACTTGAAGACCGGTTTCGACGTATTTGCGCCTTATCAGTACAGGGTATATGTTCTCCGTCCGAGATATCCAAGAGCCTAATCTCAGACTGAAGAAGGCACTAAAATCACAATGAATAAATGTCTTCCAGTAACAGAAACGTTATAGTTGTGAAAATACACACTTTTGCCGTACCGTGTAAACAGGACTTAACTTCAAACTGCAATAACACTTCATTAGTCAAAGTTACGCCAATGTGAAACGTAGCTTTGTTGATTATTGAACATAAAAAATGTTAATGCCTGCATGCGCGTTGCAGAATTATGGTTATTTCATTCGCCTTGGAGGTTATTGAATGAATGCCCAAGTAACAATTTAGGTTCTAAAAAGGTTATAAACAACTCCCA
>CAJUYI010005382.1:0-15881 GCA_910591695.1 Galerucella pusilla
TCAATATAAAAATAAATACAAACTTACCACTCACAATCATAGATACGTGACAAGATCAAATAATCAATACTGTATACCAACAGCTCTTAAAACAATAGGTCAAAAAAGTTACTCCTACCTAGCACCCAAATTATTCAGGCAACTACCACAGAGAATTACCGATGAAACTTCTTTTAAACGCTTCAAAACCCAACTAGTAACATTTGTTCAAGAAACAGACAAAACAAAAATACACAAGATGATAGAATGCTGAATCAAAAACAGAAAAGAGTAAACTCATATACGAAATGTATGTCTGAAATACAATCATGTAAAAATGGATTTATATTGTTTTTTAACTGCATTTTTTGTTTTATCTTTTTTTAAATTTTCACACACCAGCCTATATTCACCACATACAAGTATTTACAATACTTCTGTGGATGTCTAGATGTTCATTCAATTTTATTTATTTGTATTTTATCACTGTATTTGTTAAATTTATGAATAAACGTTATTATTATTATTAATAATAGCGAAGAAGAGAGTTCAAGTCTAGGAATAGATATTGTTTTCAATGGGGCCACTTTCGATCTCGCGCACATTAACTGCACTTACTGACTTCACTTAAATGCTCGCGTCGTTTGCTGTTTCTGATGCGTCTGCAAATCCATGGATTTCTATTTGCTTAACTTTCCTAACTAGAGTTTTCGTGATAATACTTCAGCTATAATTATACATGGTGATAGAAAACCTAACGGATCGAAGATTTGAGCAACCCCAGGATGTATCAACCTTTCAGTTACTTTAGAACGGCTACAATTATTGTCATCAATTTTATAGGTCAATTGATTTGTGCTGGGGCTCCAAGTCACTCCTAGCGTTTTGGCATTTCCATTTTCCCAAAAATCTATGAAGAGAGCTTCTTTATTGTATTCAACGTATTGAAGGACGTCGGTGCTGTTGGAATGGAACTAGCTCAAAACAAACCTGTTTTAAAATATTTGCTACTCTGCTGCATATGCAGGCTATTTCCTCAATGGTATCTGCTCCGGTTGAAAGACCATCCCTGTGATAATCTGATCTTATTACGTTTGCCAGAATAGGTTGCTCTGATTCATTATAAGCTGCCAGATCAAAAAGACATTTGATGGCCAAATAACATGCTGCCGCAGTGCCGTAGGTAACAGTTTTGAACTCAAATGCACTTATTGGATCGTTTGGATTAGCTCGCCACAATATGCGCTGTAAGCTTCTTTGCTCTGAAGTTATTAACACCTGCCGATACATTTTTGCAATATCGGCGGAAAAAGCATATTTATTTTGTCTGGAACGGAGCAAAATGGAGAACAAATCCTGTGGCAACGTTGGTCCGATGTATAGTAAATTATTCAATGAGTAGCCCGAAAAAGTAGGGCAAGAAGCGTAGAAGACGACACGAATTTTTGGAGTGGGGCTATCTTGTCGAAGAACGCCGCGATAGGGTATAATATAATACGATACATTTGCGTTGCTTAGGCTTCTTTTGCACATGTGCTAAATGCAAGTATTCATCTATATACTCGGTATATAAATTTTCAAGCACTTAGAGTTAAGTTCATGCTCTTGGCTTAAAAATAAGAATTCCCTAGCTTGTCTACTTTTCGATTATGCAATTACTTTTTTTGACGACGTCGTCCATTTTACAATAAAACTAGAAAACGCGGGCTCAAGGAGAAAACGCACTTTTTTGGTGGTTTTTTTCTCCCTGCTCTTCATTTCTAACTTTTTAACACCTCAACTAGTGTAACGGAGGAATTCCCACCTTTCCATCGATGTATATAAGTCATACCTTTGATACCCCGGGAAAAAACCAGTATATCTAAATGTATACACTATAATTTATTACTTTCGTTCCTCCGTCGTTCGCCGCGCGTGTACCCTACGTGGCGCTCGTGTCGTCTGATATTTTTTTATAATAAATGAAACATGAAGAACGTTTATAACTGGTTATTCCAAAAACCTCAATCAGTCTGGTTGCAAGAAAATTTGCAAAAAATTGCGGACAATCTGCAAGAAATGGTTGCTGAGTATTATGGGTAAATATTCTTCACTCTTGAGGCATTTTCAGTTTTCCTCACCAAAAACCTAATGAACTTCAGTATTTTGCTACATGAGCAAAGCTGATTGTTGCTAAATTCAGGTCCACTGGTGAGGTCCATCTCGCTAGAATTAATCTTATAGCCCCTATATCTTGAGGCCTCATCTGAGAGGAGAACAAGACCCTCGGAAACATAAATATCCATCAAAAGTGTCTGGTTACAGGGTTTCTCATTTATGGCACCGAGGATTTTCCCAATCTGTAAAATGTGGAGGCGCCATCTACAATTGGTTTCCACAATCCAAAACATTGAAAATAATGTATTTCCAACACCCCCCAGCTCAAATTTTGTACAAAACTTGCATATTTCACAAGACTCAAGATTTCCGGTTTTTCAACTCGATTTTTTTGCAGAAAATATTAATGTTGCGAAAAAAGTCATAAAAAAAACCTACATTAATTTATATAGACAGTTGGGTACCTGTGGTGTAGGCAACCAAACATACATTTTAATTTTTGACGTGTTGAACAATAGTACATTGTTTACCGGGTAGGAAAAGCTTATTATTCCTGGACGACTGTGAAGATTGCAACACAGAGTCCAGGAATGTGGCTTTTCCTACGAGGTAAACATACTATTTCTCCGCAAATCGTTTAAAATTCGACAGATATTGATTGATTTAAAAAAAAACGCGATAATTTTATTCCCAAATGAATGGTGCTTTGAAATTCCTAATAAAATTACTTGGGTTACTATGGAAACGTATTGAGGTTGAATTGTCAAACTTGACGCTTATAAATTTAATTGCTGGGTTCTCGAAAGTAAAATGATAAGTGATGATGAAATTTCCATTCCTGGGACTCCTCCAGAGCTGGTTGAGGCAGTGAATACTGCTTCATTAGAAGCGGAAAATAAATATTTCTAGCTTTTAAATATTGAGAGAAACAAATACAACTTATACAGTCGGCGGAAAAGCTTTTTAACTAAAACGAGTACCTAACTATTTTCCACTTACGTCTCTATATAATTATATTGTATAGATATTCATTAATAGGATTAGATTGATCTTTTTATAAAAATGTGTCAATATATTCCTTATATTTGTAGGCAATTGAACTATCAAATAATGTGATAGATTATGAAGTTTCTTGTCAACTATTTCATGAAAAAATAGAAGAAAAAAGCTTCATTCAAATGATAATTTGGGTCTTGGGTTGAAATAAACCTTTAAAAAAATTTTAATTGGAAATGAGGGTCATCTAGAAAATAATAGAATGGAATTGCTAAAATAAATAAGGGAGAATTTTGAAAATTTAAGAAGGGAGAGTAAAATTTGTTTGATATACAAAAAATATATGAGTTTGAGAAATGAGAAAACTTAAATATGGAAGTATGAAATAATGGATTTATAAATGGGAATGAAAAATAGATTGGATAAACCAAAATATTAGAAGATATCTTTTGAATTTAAATGGAAATAGGATAATCGACAAGAAGTTTCTCGTGATGTGGAGAATTGAAATTATACAAGGAGGAATGAAATAGAGAAGTAAATTTCAATCAATTCAAATTTACTCAAGTCTCCCATCACTCATGAAATTGGTGATATTCGGACATTATTTTAGATATTAAAATTAGAGGGTGTTTATCGTAGGGGAAAATTGATAATCAGAATAATAATATCAATATAATTGAAACAAATACAAAAATAATCATAATAATGAATCTTTATGAATGAATAACTTTTATTCAAATACTCAATTTGATGTATTGTTACTCATCATTGGCCATCTTCGGGATCGTCGCGTTGTGGAATAGTTAGCGCATTTCTGGTCCAATGAATCTACACCGGATTCAGTCGCATTGTAAAATGCATTCATTTAACAAAGCATTGATAAACTCGCCTTCAGTGTTCACAATTAGCGGTGAAACAGCAGCAGACCCAACTTTTTTCTTGGAAACTAACAAATACTTTGAGGCGTTCATATAATGTGCATAATTTGAGAGCGTTTCTTAGATCCATTGATGTACTTAGTCGTATATAGTTGTGAATATCCTCCATATATCAACTTTTTTTGTTAACCTCATTGACGCCCATGACCCCGTGGTCCATGCATATTATTAATGAAAAAATATATTTGGGATTCACCTAATATAAAAAATTGGCGATGATCGTTCAAATTGAATGAAAATGTTTCACAAACTGTAACCATCAATTATTATTATGACTGTTGAATTTTAAAATTCGGAATATTAACATTAATTACTGACCTTTTATTCATTTCAGTGCATTCGCTTTAGTAATAATACTCACTAGAGCAGGCTTAGATCTAGATCCTGAAGCAGTTAATAGACTGAAATTTAACGTTTTGAAGTTATCTATTATTCCATGGTTAACAGAAGCTGGTATAATTGTTATTTTATCAAGATATCTATTAGGCATTGATTGGAAATATGCAATACTATTGGGTAAGCTTTTTTTTATTCACCTACCTATCTTATTTAGGGCAAGTTGTATCAAACACCTTAACTCGGTTTAATGATGACTGATGTTTAGACTGATGCAATTGTTGATATTAAAAATATCAATCAGCTACAATCTGAACATTAGCTATAGTCCATTGAAATGTTACATTTTTTAGGCCTTACCTTGCGTTTTTTAGAGGACGCAATTTCATTTTTTTGATGTGTAGGGGGGGTCAGTGTAAAGCTTAAAAAAAGTTTGTCGGGTCGCAACCCTTGTCCCACGGCCGCTATCTTGAAAATAGGGGTTGAAATGGTTTTTACGATATATCTCTTAAACTATTTATTTGATGAAAAAAAATTTGCTGACATTTTTTGTTGCAAATTGAATTCTCTACAATTTTGGTCCAGTAACTTTTTGTCGTAAAACTATAAATAAAAAAGTTATAAGCGAAAATCTTCAGAAATTCGAGAAAAAAATTTGTATTTTTCGATGTAACCTTTTTTTATCATTTTAGGCAAAAATGATATCCAACAATTTTTGAAGATCGTTTTCTGAGGAACAACTTTTATTCGTATCATTTTTTCATTAAGTCAATAGCTAAGGTTTTACAGCGCTCCGAAGTGAGTACTTTTTTTAAATACTCTTAACTATACCTATATTATACGTGTGTTTTAATAATATGTTATCAGATATTGTTTTTTTTTTATTTTGTTATTATAATTTTTTTAATTATAAATTTTGCAATATTATTAAAAATTAATTATTGACTCTTTTTCAGTCCATAACAGGATTTAACAATTATTGAGTCTACCATCAGGTCCAGTCGTGGCTTGGTAATTATAATGATCCTGAAGACTGGGGCTGGAAAAAATGTGGAAAATTATTGATGCCAGTGCAGAACTCTAAACCTCCAGCACCCCCTGAGCTTCTAAAATTGATCTTTTGCAAATGCAAAGGAAACTGTGAAGTGATGTGTGGATGTCGAAAAGCAGGACTGAAATGTTCTGCAGTGTGCTTGCATTGTTCTGGAGAGACTTGCAGCAATGTAATGGAACTCTCAGAATTAATAAATGAAAATGACTTTAATGATGAGCAGCCAACATTAACATCCCTTCCTTCTCCAGTTCTCCCACTGGTATTTAATTCAGAAAGCCGATCAGGTGCTGAGCCGCAGCCTGTTTCATCGAAACACTGAGGACGGAGTAGTTCTAATTTAGAAAATCACCGTGGAATATGCCTATTGGGGATACCACGTAAAAGACTCTACCTCGTGGGTTGTGGGGAAAGGAGTCAATAATTAATTAATAATATTGCAAAATTTGTAATTAAAAAAGTTATATCAAAATAAAAATAAGAAAAATAAAAAACAATAACTGATAACATATTTAGTACACACGTATAATATAGGTATAGTTAAGAGTACTTAAAAATAGTACTCACTTAGGAGCGCTGTAAAACCTCTAAGCTATTGAAAAATGAAAAAATGATGCGAATAAAATTTGTTCCTCAAAAAACGATCTGTTAAGTTTCATTATTAGATTTATAGAATTATAATCATGTATGTAATGCGGCTGTCTAATTGACATTACTAATTTCGCTGCTTGTCTAACGCATATAATTTTTAAAATATATATTTAGTTAAATATTCGCAAGTGGTGTTTCTTTCACTCAATTAAGAGGAAAACCCCAACATATAAATGGTCCTTCGAACGTGGATAGATCCAGTTTAGCCACGATTCACTCGAGCCAAGCAGCATCCAGTCTTGATATCGCGCGAAAAAGGTCAGTCCTTTCCATTTATTCCACGCAAAATCGTGTCCCTATTTTCTCGTCTTGGTGTTTAAAATTGTCACGATATCTTTAATATTCAGACAAAATTTGTCTCTCGTAAATACTGGGCAGAAAATTAGTGAATTACGTCTTCAACGCAAATCATATAAATCTTAGTATAATTTATTGTCTTCAATGCATAAGTGTATCGTTACATAATAACTCAATAACTCACGATTCACACGCTACTTTATAAATTTGTTTTTATATTCTCGTAGGATTTGTTTCTGTAGAAGAAAACGTCTAGCATTAACCTCTTCTTGATATTATTATCGTTTAATTTGGTAACTTATTGTATTTAAAAAAGCGATATAGCATTTCAAGCTTAGTTTTTGTGAGTAGTTGAAAGAAAGCAAGCATTATGTCAGAGGCCGGTGATGACCTTTCAGCTAGTGCTGAATTCGATTTAAAGCGATTAAAAAACAGTAGAACTCAAATCAAATCAGAATTAACGCGTTTCCAAACGTTTTTATCTAAAACCGATGTAAATAATTTCATTGAACTCTTACAAATACGATACGAAACTATAAAGCCTATTCTTGAAAAATTTAAAACTATACAGACGCAATTTGAAGAATTGTTATTAAGCGATTTCCCTGATAATTACGATGAGGAAAAAAATTCATCCGAGAGAGATGTTTTTGAGAGTCGATATTTTGAAGCATTGGCTACAGCGCAAAAAATTCTTGATTTGCATATTTCTGATAGACAATCAGTGGCACAGGCGCGAGTCGGGGCAATGGCATCATCTAGCAGTGTTTTAGATAGCACAACCTTGCCAAATGTTCGTGCTAAGCTACCATTAATGACTTTGCCAGATTTTAGCGGTTCTTACGGTGATTGGCAGAGATTTCGTGATACGTTTCTTGCTCTTATTCATAATAATAATACTTTATCTGATGTTCAGCGATTTTATTATTTAGAATCCTCCCTTAAGGGTGAGCCAAAACATTTAATTGCATCCTTAACACCTACTGATGCAAATTATGGTATCGCCTGGGATCTTTTAAAAAAACGATATGAAAATAAAAAAATTATTATTAATTCACATTTGAAAGAAATAATGGAGTTACCCACGTTGGTCAAAGAATCGCACACATCGTTACGGCATTTATCAAATTCGTTTTTCAAAAATTATCGTTCTTTGGAGTCTTTGGGCGAAAATGTCCACCAATGGAATACAATTTTAATTTACATTGTTGTTTCAAAATTGGATTTTTGTACTAAACGCGAATGGGAAATTCATTGTAAATCTCTGGATTCTCCAAAAATGGAAGATTTTAATGAGTTTTTGATGCAAAGATGTCAAATTTTGGAGACATTGGATATTAAAATGTCTTCAAACTCGAAAAGAACTAATGAGTCAAAATAATTTGTTTCCTCTGAAGCAACTTATCGTCCCAAATGCCCTTTTTGTAAGGCAGCTCATTTCATTTACCTATGCGATAAATTTAAACAACTATCCGTTTCAGACCGTTTAGATAAGGTTAGAAAAATGAATTTATGCACAAATTGTCTTCGATATGGGCACAAACCTTCAGACTGTCGTTCATCTAGTTGTAAAAAATGCCATCAAAAGCATGCAACCTTGCTCCATCGACCCCAAGAAGTCTCAACTACAAGTTCCAATCGCCAACATTCGAGTAGTAATCACAGTTCTCTTCAGACTCGTTCTCCAGAAAATTATGTTACAGGATTCGAGAATTCGAATTCGGAAAATATAAATGGATCATATGTGGAATCAGAAGAAAGGCCAATAACATCTGTTACTTGTCAAAATTCCACAAATTCCTTTACTTTATTATCTACAGCTATCGTTAACGTTTATGATGCAGATAAAAACATTATACCTTGTAGGGTATTACTCGATTCTGCTTCACAATCAAATTTTGTGACCTCTGCCATGTTGAAAAAATTAAATTTACAAACTGTGAAGGTTAATGTTCCTATTATAGGGATAAATCAAATTAAGACTAAGATATCACGTCGAGTCAATATTTCATTAGCGTCTCAACATTCTGGTTATAAGTCCAGATTAAATTTTCTCGTATTACCTTCTATAACGGAATTTTCTCCTCATAACTATTTTGATTTATCAAAATTGAATATCCCCTCAGAATTATCTTTAGCAGATCCTAAATTTAATATTCCAACGGAGATAGATATGCTTTTGGGCTGCGAAGTGTTCTATGAGCTTCTTTGTATCGGGCAAATTAAATTGGGTAAAAATTATCCAATTTTGCAAAAAACCCTACTTGGTTGGATAGTAAGTGGGAATGTCCCAAACGCTCAAGGAACGCACAAGGTTGATGCAATGTTATCAAACTGCTTTGTTAGTCAAGAAAGTTCTTTAGATAACATCTTGGAGAAATTTTGGACGGTAGAAGAAGTAAAATCAAATTTGCGCACAATAATGTCTAAGGAGGAGATGGACTGTGAAAATCATTTTCAACAAAATACATTTAGAAATGAAGTTGGTAGATTCGTCGTAAAGCTCCCATTAAAAGATAATTTCAAGGACTTGGGTGATTCTGAACAATCTGCTCTTAACAGATTATATTCTCTCGAAAAGCGACTATCAAGAAACCCAGAACTTGGAAGGTCCTATAGGGCATTCATGCAGGAATATAATGAGCTTGGACACATGTCTGAAATATCTCGAGATCATGTTTCAAAAACTCCCATATACTATATTCCCCATCACAGCGTTGAAAAACCTGATAGCTCCACCACAAAGCTAAGGGTTGTTTTTGACGCTGCTTGCAAATCTTCTACAAATTTATCTTTAAATAATGTACTTAAGGTTGGCCCTACAATTCAAGATGACTTATTCTCGATTGTTATTCGCTTTAGACAACATAATTTCGTTATAATAGGTGATTTAAAAAAAATGTATCGCCAAATATTAATCCATAAGGATGAAAGAGATTTACAAAGAATAGTTTGGCGTAACTCACCATGTGAAGAAGTGAAGCATTTTCAGTTGAATACTGTTACATATGGCACGGCTTCAGCCTCTTTTCTTGCCACTCGTTGTTTGTCAGAAATTTCATCAATTATTGAAAAAGAATTCCCACTTGAGAGTAACGTAATATCAAGGGATTTTTATGTTGATGATATTTTAACGGGATCATCAGATATCAATTCACTGATAAATATGAGACGTAATCTTTGTAAAATTTTTTCGAAATTTGGATTTGAATTGAGAAAATTCCAATCTAATGATCGTAAAGTTCTTGATGATATCCAGCAGGAGTATCTTGAAGGTAACGAATACGCAATTTCGGATGACTTAAGTGTCAAAACACTTGGGATATCTTGGATCCCTAGATCAGACAAATTTGAGTATAACTCTAAAAATATTGTCCCAAATCAGGAAACGGTATCTAAAAGAACTATACTTTCGTTTGTAGCAAAAATTTTTGACCCCCTAGGCATATTAGGGCCCCTCTCTATTCGAGCAAAACTAATCATTCAAAAGCTATGGCAATTAAAAATCGATTGGGATGAAAGCATCCCACAGCAACTTTTTTCAGAATGGCTGGATTTGAAAAATGAAATATCTCGTGTTGGTTTAATGCAAATTCCCCGACATGTATTAGTCCAACAACCAAAAGTTATTCAATTGCACGGGTTTTCAGATGCAAGCGAAAAAGCATATGCATGTTGTATCTATGTACGTTCTATAAACATAGATAATACTATCGAGAGCCATTTATTATGCGCTAAGTCTCGAGTAAGTCCGCTAAAATCCCTCTCTTTGCCTCGTCTAGAACTCTTAGGAGCAGTATTATTGACCAAACTTATCTTAAAAGTAAAGAAGCTTTAAATATTCATATAGATCAAACGTTTTTGTGGTCAGATTCCACAATTGTGCTTTCCTGGATCGCAGCTGAACCCAGATGTTGGAAAACATTTGTGGCTAACCGGGTTGCTGAAATTCAACGACTAACGCATATTGAAGATTGGAATTATATTTCATCAGAACAAAATCCTGCTGATATAATCTCCCGTGGAGCCAGTATAGGGCTTTTGGTCAGTTCTAAGTTGTGGCTTCATGGACCCAGCTTTCTTAGGGAGTACAATGATTGGCCTCATAATTCAAATATTTGTAACTTTTCACGATCAAATAATAATAATATTCCCGAATTCAAACTACAAAAGGGAGTATCATGTGTAGCACAAATCGACTTGAATTTAGATATTCTTGAGCAATTTTCGAGCCTAAATAAATTACTTAGGGTATTGACGTACTGCTTAAGATTTTTCAACAATCTCAAGGTTTCAAAGGAGTATCGAAAACATGGAAAGCTAAGTTCCTCTGAAATCCAGCAAACAGAGTTATTTTTAGTGAAGTTAATTCAACTTCAATGCTTTTCATCAGAACTTTACGAGCTTAAGCATAAAAATAATATTTCTATTAGGAGCAAACTCAAGTCTTTGTCGCCTTTCATTGACGAGCATGGTATCATACGGATCGGCGGTAGATTAAAACTCTCAAGCTTCCCGTACGACGTAAAACATCCCATTCTTCTTCCTGCTAAACATGTCTTTACGCAGCTTATCATTGATTGTGAACATAAACGTACACTACATTCTGGTCTTCAGGGTACGCTATCGCACGTCAGGCAGAGATATTGGCCGCTCAATGGCAAACAAGTTGTGAAATCGTATATTAGAAAATGTGTAATTTGCTTTAAAACCAAACCAAAAATAGTTTTTCCAAAAATGGGTGATTTACCCAAGCTTCGTATTACTCCGTCCCGTCCATTTTTATCGGTTGCTGTGGACTACGCAGGTCCATTTGAATTGAGAGACAGTAAAGCTAGGTCAAACAAAGTGATCAAAGGTTATGTATGCATTTTTGTTTGTTTTGTGTCTAAAGCTGTTCACATTGAAGTAATCTGCGATCTGACGAGTGATGGTTTTTTAAGCCTATTGAAGAGGTTTGTTTCAAGAAGAGGGTTTTGCACACGTATCTACAGCGATAATGCTACGAATTTTGTAGGTTCAAACAATGAATTAATTTCAATCCAAAGGTTAACTGAATCTGGTAATTTCCAAAATTATTTAACGTCGTCCAATATAGAATGGCGATTCATGCCTGCGAAGTCTCCACATTTTGGTGGGCTTCATGAAGCCGCGGTAAAATCTTGTAAGCATCATTTAAAACGTATTTTAAATAATTTTCGCCCACATTACGAAGAGTTTTATACTCTAACCACTCAAATTGAGGCAATTTTGAACTCAAGACCGCTTGTCCCTCTTTCCTCCGATCCCAACGACCTACAAGCGATCACTCCGGCTCATTTTTTGATTGGTCAAGAGCTCACGGCCTTACCTGAGAAAAATTTATTAGAAGATAAGGTCAATTTCGTTAGAAGATACCGACATCTTCAGCTTATGGGACAACACTATTGGTCACGCTGGAGTAAGGAGTATATTCATTACCTTCAGCAACGTACGAAGTGGCAATTTGATAGCAGTGCTGCTGGGATTGATGTTGGAGCATTAGTTCTAGTTAAAGAAGATCACGTCCCTCCGATGTGCTGGCCTTTGGGTAGAATATTGGAGCTTCACCCAGGAAGGGACGGTGTTGTTCGTGTGGTATCATTAAAAATGAGAAATGGCACATTTAAGAGAGCAGTTACAAAGATTGCCGTGCTGCCAATTGACTAAAGTGAAATGAATGTTGTCCATGTTTATATATTATTTTAACGACATTTTGTAAAGTTTAATTAAGTGTTAATGTTGAAATTCTAAGCCTAGTCTTTCAAGAGGGCCGAATATGTTAAGTTTCATTATTAGATTTATAGAATTATAATCATGTATGTAATGCGGCTGTCTAATTGACATTACTAATTTCGCTGCTTGTCTAACGCATATAATTTTTAAAATATATATTTAGTTAAATATTCGCAAGTGGTGTTTCTTTCACTCAATTAAGAAGAAAACCCCAACACGATCTACAAAAATGGTCAAATATCATTTTTTCGTAAAATGATAAAAAAAACTTACATAGAAAAATATAAATTTTTTTCTCGAATGTCGACAAATTTGTTTATCAAATAAATAGTTTAAGAGATATATTGTAAAAACCATTTCAACCCCTATTTTCAAGATGGCGGCCGTGGGACAAGGGTGGCGACCCCACAAACTTGTTTTTAGCTTTACACTGACCCCCCTACATATCAGAAAAATAAAATTGCGTCCTCTAAAAAACGCAACCCCAAATGTAACTTTTCAATGGACTACTATCATTAATCCGAGTTTAAATATTTGATACAACTTGCCCTTAGTTGTATAAAAAACTTCATTCATTCATGTGACTTTTTTCATGGAAGGTACGTCATTTTTCTCATATTTCGTTAGTTGATACACTTGTTGATAATAAATAGAATCTTCTTATATTTATAACTCTTGTTGAATTTCAATTGATATATTATTACATACATTACAACCCTAATCAAACAGGAAGGAAATCGATATAATTCATCAGAACTGTCAGGAGTCTTCTTCTTTTACAGAGAGCAAAAACATCTTCCACACAATTCTTCCATTTTCCTCTCAACTTCATAAGTTATATGTGAAAACCAAAGATCAATATACTAATTGATTTACTGCACTTCAGTTTAACATATCTCTCGATGTTTCAAATTAAGATTTACTTAGATACTTCAATCAATTTTTAGTTGTGATAAATATCTCGATTTTGGTCTCTTGTATACCCTCGAAGAACAAGTTAGCAATACTTTTTTTTGCTCAATTACAGTTTCCTGCAACAATTGTCATTTTTTGAGTGAAGCGTGTTATCAATAAATGTCAAGAAGGAAGGAAATCACTTTCCAACGACCGTTCAATCAGAACAATCATCTACTTTTTGGGCTATGTGCCACGACTGACGATGAATTACAGTTCCAAGGTAAAGGGGGCTGAGATATCTTCACGATATAACCAACCATTCGGGTATTTTAATTACAAGGGACAATATTCATTGTCTGTCGAGGCACATAGCCCGAGAAAAAGATGTTCGTTTTGAGTAAACGGTCTAATATTTGAAAAGTAATTTTCAAATTTGTATGATGGTATACTATTATCTGGACATCTATTGATAACACGCTTTACTTGAATATGACAATTGTCACAAGAAACTTCAATCAGGCTAATGAATGTAAAACCGTCAATATGAATATTGGATTGTGACTAGTTGCAATTGGAATTGAAAAATGACGTTTGGGGATATAGTTAGCATAACGGACTAGTTTAAAATGAAACTTTTGTCTCCCTAAATGCTTCAACTGTGTTGGAGCCACTCACACGTGGGTATGACAGTAGCATGGATTTTTGCTCGACAGGCTACTAATGACCCCTTCCATTCATACTTTCTCTCGTTGCTGGACTTTGGTGAACAATATATTTTCGCTGGCCTCAATGATAGAAGTCCAAACAGGTTAAGTCTAGGGATCAGCGTTACCTTCTTCCACCAATTAACCTCTGGTGGGTTATTACATCCAAATGTTCCCGTACATTTATTGCAAGAGTGTGCAGATGACCTAATTATCTTGGCAAGGACTGAGACAGGAAGGCTAGCATGTTATATCCTTCATGGTGAATTTTCCACCACTTTTCTAAAATGGTAGGGCTATTTATTTTGCAGCGAAAGTGAAATATTCAGGGATTATCCTAGAATTCCCGAATTTTTTTTTCTATAAATTCTTCATTAAGGAACTATCAATATAAAATGTTCGCGAACATGAAATATTATATGATCCCGAAAACAAGCTGCAAAGACTCATCAAATTATTTGGATATTGGAAAAACTTTTCCTCGTGCTGAATTAAATTGTAATGAATTCTCTGTATTTCTGTATTTCAGTGGACCTGTTTGTAGGAAAAGCAAAAAAATCTCTTTTCTCTCCTGAATTTTTTATATATTCATATTTTTGGAATATTTTCATTGCACTTGCACATATTTATTTTATGAATCTTGCTAATAGAACTTGAGTTTTGGTTCATTATAGTACAAAGAAGTAATACATCAAGAAAATTGGCGTACTATTTCTCCCAACGTTGGAAAATTGTTGAATATAGTTTTTTTCAGGTAGCATAATTGCAGCGGTAGCCCCTGCTGTTGTAGTTCCATGTTTGTTTAGGCTACGCTCCAAAGGCTACGGAGTTGTCAAGGGCATTCCGACGCTGATTATAGCTGTAGCAAGCATAGACGATGCCCTTTCTGTTGCCATCTTTGGAATAGTACTGGGTATTATCTTCAATGGATCTGGTATCATGAAAGGAATTATTTTTGGGACACTCTCGATTTTAGCTGGTAAGGAATTTCAATATGCACTAAAATGGTGTGTGTTTCAATTAACAAGTAACCAATATTCAATCCCTTTTTGACAATTCCATCAATAGTAGCAGCTGTACCTTTTAAATAAACTTAAGACTAACTAACCAAAAAATATTACTCCATTAGTACTATCAATTTCCATTTTCCTCTTAGATGAGCTCACCTATTATGAAAAGCTTCCAGCTTACGTTGAAAAAGGAAGCAACCGGAAAATGAATTTCGTAGATACACTTTTCAATAAGGAAAACAACTCAAGACATTATTTTAGACTGTAAATAAAACAAACTTCTAGCAGGTTTTTTCTCTTATCATCCGCACCAATTTTCGATTCCTCAAAACATCAACAATCAAGAAAATAACAGTGAGTTACCTGAAGACTGAAAACAGTTAATTATATGTATTCAAACCTCCAGCATATGAAATCCATTTAACATATAAAATCGCATATATGCTTAGAGATGGTAATAACATTAGTATTTCCAATACACTAATTGGGACGAAAAGTAACATTTTTTCCAAAAATGGAGGATACAATTAAAAAGAGTTGATACATTATTATGAAAAACTCCTCGTCAAGATTTGCATTAACTTCAAGACACCTTAAGGACCGTATATCTTTACGTAAAGTGATTGCGAACGATATGAGAATATGCTTATGAATGGTTTCAGAGAAGGTTTATCAACGGCAGATGCTATCAGTGAATTAGTTGATGATATCACTTAATGTTTAGAGTGTAATAAACCTGTCCTTTGTGTGTTCTTGGATCTTGCCAAGGCTTTCGACACAGTAGATCATATACAAATGTTAGGGGCGTTGGAGGATGTGGGAATCAGAGGGACACCGAATAAACTATTTGAAAATTATTTGTTGAACCGCATAAAAATGGTAAAGGTAAACAATACCCTTAGTAGCGAGAAAGTAGTTAGTTGTGGGTTGCCCCAAGGATCGATTTTGGATACATTATTGTTTACGATATATAATTATAATAATAATAATAATAATAATAATAATAATAATAATAATAATAATAATAATAATAATAATAATAATAATAATAATAATAATAATAAGTTAAGATAATAAGATAAGATAATAAGATAAGATAATAAGATAAGATTAAGATAATAAGATAAGTGCAAAACCTTGAATATCGAGAAGGGTAAAATCGTTAACG
>CAJUYI010005383.1:0-15880 GCA_910591695.1 Galerucella pusilla
ATTTAAAAATATTGTGGTTTAATTTCCCAAGAAATTAAAAAAAGAATAGATTTATTCTATATTTGCTGTTTACTTTGTCATAATGCAATGCAATGAAATATTCTGAATTCTGAACAGTTGGCGACAAAATTTTGAATGTACCACGTCAGTAAAGTGTCTTTATCGAACTCGCCTATTATTCGCCTCACTCGCTCATCTCATAATTTCAAACTCCTCCAGAATTTATTCATAAATAATGCTCAATACCAGAGTAAAACTGCACTAAGAGTCTTAACACGTTTTCTCACGGGACACTGTTGTCTAAATGGACATATTATAAAGCACAACTTAGAGCAAGAATAATGTAGGTTCAGTAGAATGGGAGAAGAAATCTCCATCCACATACTTGCAAATTGCATTTCAATTCAGAATCCTAGAGCACAACACCTGATCTTTCAGGTTTCAGGGAAAATCACCGAAATATACATATACAAACATGCTCCATTTGAATTGGAAACAATATTATAACAACGCCACTTTGCAAAAAAATATTGTCAAATAATTAGGCAAATACTTTCTCGCTCACTTTGTATTTACATTGACATTTGAAATGTTGGAAAAATTTTCAAAGAGAAGAAAATTTCTTAAAACTTTTCTTGTATTTTCAATTATTTCACTGGAAATCAACCTAAGTTTGTTTAAGTTTAACGTCTCGTGAAGCATCTGCTTGAACTGTTATTTTTTATGTTTCCAGATGCAACCCAGAAAGCGAGTTATCATTTCCGGGATTTGGAAGCGGTTGCGGCGGAAGCACTTCCAGCATGGCTTACTTAAAGTCTACTCCTTATCCCGTACCCGGACTCGGTCTGCACGGATTACCAGTGGACTCGCTTCACTCATCTATGGCTGGTTATCCAGGAGGTAAATGGTGTTTTCATTTTTGTTTCCAGTTAATATAAAGGGTGAATCATGACCAACGGAACGTTGTTAATCTGCGTCCTTAAAATAGCATGCAGCAAAGAAATGGCTCACATTTTCCACCCAAAAGATTCAAGTTTTATTTATGATTTCCAGGTAACCAAAGGAAGCAACGTAGAGAAAGAACAACGTTTACCAGAGCTCAACTAGATATATTAGAAGCGCTGTTCGGAAAAACGCGATATCCTGATATATTTATGAGAGAAGAAGTGGCCCTGAAAATTAATTTACCGGAATCTAGAGTTCAGGTGAGAAAAATTGTTACTACCTAGGACCTAGTGTTTTGTTCCTATTGCTGAATGAAACAATAACTACTTAGTAAAGACGCAGAGAGGATCTGCCCTTTTTGGAAAAATCTACTGGATAGAATTCTATCCAGATAGATTTCCCTGAAGTATGCAGTTAGGGTAGCCAGGCGTCCGGATAAAGCCGGACATGGTTAGGCTTCTTGAGCTTGTTCGGCCAAAATAAACGGTGTCCAGCTTTGTTAGGCTTTTTACATTTTGCAAACTAGCGATCGCCGTTTGACTCATAAGGATTTTTACCTACGACCCCCCCTGTAATCAGTCAATAACACACAGTCGGTATGAATGTAATGACGTCTATTACGCACTGTAAAAAAAACGCACAGCTGTAAAGTAAATCGCACGGCTTCCCTAGCAACATCTTAGCAACTGTCAATAGACGTCTCCATTTTATTCAAAATTTACTATACGAAAGCATTAGATATGGCCACGTTTAACTATGAAAAGCCCAAAGGGCTATGTATATGTATTGATTATAATTGAAAAATGGACTTTCGATTGTCAACAATATATTAATAATGATTAAACGTTAGTTCTTCAATGTGCTTCTTTTATTGGTAATAGAGTAATAGAGATGGAGATTACCAAGCACCTCTAATTATGTAACTGTTATTTCTTATGCTTCTTATAAAAAATACAAGTACAAGTAGGTCGTAGGTAAAGTATAGTACGTAACTCGTGTTGTAAAGGATTTTACGCACTCACGGAATTACGCACTCGCCGCTACGCGGCATCTTGCGTAACTTTTCCATTCGTGCGTAAAATGCTTCTTACCACACACGTTACGTAATATACTATTATAACTATATTTTGAAAAAAAAACTGATCTTTTAAAGCAGGTTTCTGCCAACCAAAATTAGATTGTTTTTTATTTTGTTTTGCTTTGGGAAGTAATAGCAGGTGAATAAGACATATTTCTGCAATTGCCTTTCCTTAGAATTTGAGAATTTAAAAAAATTGATAAATATTTATTTAGAATTTAATTTCGATTGATGTCTGATTAATGATAGAGTACTTAGACTGACTTGGCATTCGATTCAGTGCCGGATTTAGGGTATTATACTTGCCAAATTAACCCGAGCGGCCCCCGCCCCGGCCGCCCCATAGGTGGAAAATTGAAATGAGACTTATTTCAAGCTCACGTCAAAACAAGTGAGTAGTTGAGATATCTTGAAGATAAACACCAATTGGAAAACATTAATGGATGCAGGATGCGGATGCGGATGCTTGCAATAATATAAAATGGCTTATAATTATTATATCGTATCCTTTAACTTCACGATTATGGAATTAAAGCAGATTTCATATTAATACATAACGTTTATTTTTATAATATTACTTTTTAAAATTGGTACAACATATTAGTTCTAAAAATAAACATTCACTCACACTGTATGTATTACAGTGAATGTTCCCAGTAATGTTCAAATAAATCTAAAAGCTCACTTTCCTAGCTTTTTTGGCTGCAAAATCTTTAATCAACTCGTTAAATTCTAATGCTTGAAAAAGCTCAGAATTTGCCACAAAACTAGCCAAACTAGACAATCGAGAATCTTCGTCAGAAGTCGAGTGCGGCGTGCGGCCCTAGGCCGCGGCCTAGTTGGCCTAGTGGTTAATCCGGCACTAATTCGATTTTTTATTTAGATTTCATTGGAATTTAACAAGATTTATGGTAATAATCAAAAAGCTTGATTTTACAAACCATTTTTTTGTCGTACCTATTAATACTGAGGCACAAAATCCCCAATAATATAGGGTGTTCGGCCTTTTTACCCAAATGTCCGGCCAAACTGACGTGTTTGTCCGCCTATTAGGTTTAGCGACCTGGCAACCCTATCTGCAGATATTATTTTGAAATTCCTTAGACAAATAGGTTTAAAGGAGATACTAGCCTCTGAGACTTTCCTCAGGATTTAATTAAAACAAAAGGGACAGAATAATCACATTTAGGACTCAATTATATACTTTGTTATCTTTCCTGGTCCCTTTTGATGCCAGGCGATCCAGCATTGTTATCCGCTATGATTTACCAAAAAACACTAAAATATTTCTTGCAACAACACGCCACTATAAAAAAACACGACTAAACAGTACCTAAGCAAATACCAACCTCTAGCTGATATATACAGATTGCGAAAATTCTATTCGTGACATACGATTTACTCAAGTACGACAAGGAAAACTACTTGGAAGAGAGAGAAGAGTAATTGGGCGCAGTCAGCGATGGGCGTGTGTTCAGTGCCCTCCATTTTAACGGCTGTAGCCAAATGTACTTATATCTGTAAAAGTTATTCCCAATTCATGTCGGCAACAATGTTAAATACCAATAATTGTTAAATCGAAAGCAGTGTATAGATTTTATTTATTTCAGATTGTAATTTTTTCTTGAATTATATTATTTTATTCTTATTTGTGTTGATCTCAATTATTTTTCAAAAGTCATTAATATTAACAATTTCGATTTTCTCCCACTAAATTCGGCCTTCTCTCGTGTTAAACGTCAAATGCAAAATAAGTTATCTATTACCTACTTAGAAAGTACCAAACATTCTAAACTGGAAACGCTGCTTTCATTTCAGATTGGTTGCTGGAACTGAACACACGCCCAACGTTGATTGCGAACAATTATTCTTCTCTCTTTAGTTTTTCTCATATTTTCCTTGTCGTACTTTTTGTGAAAATCGTATGTCTCGAATAGACTTTTCGCCATCTATGTACATAAATAATAATAATAATAGAAGATCTCTGTCATGCACAGGCACAGGAAAATTAATAAACGTAATCTCGTTATATCTGACAATATTTTCATTTTATATATTTATTTACTTTTTAAATTTACTTTATACAAAAAAAGAGCATCGCAGACATATAATTACTTACATACAGTATACAGGCACGTATTCAAAATCAATAAATGAGACTCTATACACCACATTACATGATATGTCCTTTGTTCTCATTTTCCCCACTTGTAAGGTTTCTTTTTACGCTAGAAATATTCTCGTCGTGAGGCTTTATCGATCTTCTTTCTAAATAGAAAATGTATCTATTTTCTAGGATATACATTTCATGAAGCTAAAAATCACGCAAAGAAAACTTTTAACCATTGAAAAACAAAATATACAGGTAGATTTTAACTTCAGGATCGGTTGAACAAAATAGAAAGTAAGAGAAAAATTATTTTTGATGCTTTTATGGTTTTAATTCAAGAGGATTGTCAATAAAAGTAATTCAGTAACTATCTTAAGATTCTGATTATTCAAAACAAGAGATTCTCAAAGTGATCGATATGAACTTCATGAACTTAAAAAAATGTCTTACTTTAATAAAAATTAAAAATCTTGATAATGGAGTGTTCTATAGAGTTCAACATAGTACCTTTTATGTAGGAAATTCAATAAAGAACTGCATACAAAAGTCTTCAGGTCTAAATACAAGGTGTTTCCAAAATATATGGTACAATAAAAGTTCACGAGCCTCTCGTACCACGCCACTGGCTTATTAGAATTCATCATAATTGATACTGTTGATGTGTTTTGAAGAGACAATCTACAAAACATTTTAAAATTGTACATCTATCCTCCGAGATGATATGAAATAAAATATGTATTTCTTCTGCACCTTTTAACAGCCTGTATCTCACAAACTAAGAAGGTTAGAGAAAAGTTGCATTTGGGTATTTTGAATATTCCTTAACGATCTATCATGCCATTGATTTACGGTACTGATTTACGGGACACCCTGTATATCAGGATCAAAAATAAGATGAGTACACCACAATATTTTCTATATTTTCACCGTTTCGATAGCGTTTTAGCTATCGTTATCAAGATTAGGTTCAATCAATAATATTTTAAAGTTTAAAACTTAAAAAAAATAACAATAAGAAAAACGAATACACCACAAGAACATACACAAGATAAGATGATTACAATTGACGAAATTATTTCTTCTTATTAAAATATTCATATTTTCGCAAAAGCATCAAAATGAAAATTAATTAAAAGAATGAGCAATCGAGCATCAAAGCTACTTATTCAAAAAGCAAACACAATTCTTTAACGTCAACAAGCTTTAGAAGAAAAAAGCACATTATTACAGGACCGGATTTTATTAAATTCAAGACAAGATAATATTAAATTGAAAATAATTCCAATACAAAATCTATTTTTTTTCAATGAAATATAAGTCCTCAAACTGCATGAAAATTAACATCATATGAAAGCATTTAACACGACCAAGTTTTCTTTTTCCTATTGTGTTCAAAAAGTTGGACGAAAAACATTTTTTCTACTCCTATACTATTGTTGTTGATTAAATGCCAATTTTCAGTTTCATAATGATACTCATTATAACACTGGTTTTCATTATAAAACTGAAAAATTGACCAATATAAAAATCTAGATTTTCAAATACCCAAGTAGGCAGACCCAATATTTTCTGTAGAATGTTTCACAGTTTAAATCTTTTGCGTCAGCTATTAAAAGAAATGTCGAGCACCAGACCAAAAATACTTAATGACCAAGGTGAATACATATTTAAACTTATCCATTTTTTTTTTATAATAATATATTACTAATTTTGTATAACAGTAACTATAGACTTTATGCTATTAGTTTAACAATGTGGTCCCGTAGTACAGTGAGGAAAGGCGCCGCATAAGGTTGTTTTCGATCTGTACGTGTTGGGTTGAGTCCCGAGTACTGAGTAGTACATTTTTTAAATATTTTTTTAAATCAAATTTCGACGTAAGAAAAATAGTGTATGAAACTCTCATGTAATGGTTATTACATGATCGTTGCACAGGGACCTATATAAGGGGGGGTTTTGGGGGTTCAAACCCTCCCCATAGAAAATACAACAAAGATACAATAATTTTTTATTAGCATACTGCCGCAATATGAGTATTCATCGGGATGTGGCGATAAAAATAGATTCCTCAACAATTGTGAATAATTTAGCTGAAGAGGTTAAATTTACATTTGTTAGATTTATTTTCTGTTTTAATAAAAGCTTCAATTTTCAATCATCTATCACTTTTTAAAATAGGTGCTCCCAAATTAATATACAGGTAACATCTCGGCTGGTATGGGAATGCGGCGAAGAACTTAGAAGACTGGCGACTCGGAATAGTGTAACACTGGAGTGAGTCCTAGGTCAAAGGAATCGCTAGCAATGAAAAAGCTGACGAACTTGCAAGAGCAGGATCGTGAACACTGATGAACGGACCCGAACCATCTGTGGGCATCCCCAGATGCTCCACTAGTTCATGATTAAAAGGGTGGGTAAAAGAACAATCCATAAAACTCTGGAAGAATACGCCCAGGCAAACACATGGAAAGAAATGTATAGAAGAACTATCAGAAAAAGTAGCAAAATAACTGCTCTCAATGAGCAGAAACAAACTACGCACCAATAACGGAGCTTTCTACGGGAGACTTTCCCACAAATGAGCACCTGAACAAAATAGGGCTGTATAACGGAGACCTCACATGCAGGAGAAGCAAAAAGGTCACTATGAAACAGCTCTGCATATATTTTGCAACTGTGAGACGCTGGACCACAGGAGGCAGAAACTAAATGGAAGACCCCAAATGACTCCAGAAGACTTCTACAACTATACAGTAAAGAACCTGTATGAGCTAATATAGGGAACGGATTGGCTGAATGGGCAGTAGTCAGAATGTTAGGAGAATCCACAATAAGCCCAAGAGGCTGAGGAGGTACCGGAGAAGGCACATATCCCTTAAAAAATATATATACATGGTTATAACCATTTCAGTAGAAGGGGTCAAAACAAAAAACAATGTCTAAAAATACTTTTAGATGTAGCCAAGTCAAACAAATAAAAAAAAAACTTGACATTATTTCTTGAACTTGAAAAATTGCTTTAGGTCGTGGCACTCGATTTTTTTTGCCTTAGGCGGCGACTTCAATAAAGGTTTCCCCTTCTGAACCAGATAAAAAAAACCAAAACCCTCCCTATGTAAAAGCTATAGCTACTTGACTCTCGTTGCATAATATATCATTATAAGAAACAAAAATGTAATAACAACCCTAACTACTTATAATGAAACTAACAAGATCCCTTGATATCAATCAACGGACAAAAAATTGAGGGTTGATTGATTTATTGATTAGTTTGGCCCCGCCAGAGGTTTGAGCCTAGCACCTCAGCCAATAAATCCCATTGGGCGCTCTAAGGTCTGTTCTCACAAGCATCACAGACAGTCTTTGACAATCCGGATTCGGCGCAGAGATCCTAAGGCGTTCACCCATTACCACCTCGAGATGTACATGTACAACCACGTGCTGCACGGCTGATGTAAACCCCGAAGTAGGAGTGAGCCTATGGCAGGAAGCGCTCACTGCGCTACCTCTGCTGCAGGCAGCCAACGATGCATTTGAACCCAGGTTTTTGTTTAACAAACCCTACAAAATTCAAATAAAACAGAACACAGAGCCAGATGCTGCAAATGCAATACGCATATATACAGATGGTTCAAAAATGAACGAAGGCTCAGGATGCGGAGTTTAATCGAGAGCACTAAGCCTAAAGATTAAGTGGGGAATGGGAAACAATACCAGCGTGGTTCAAACAGAACTGGCTGGTATCTCAATTGCTACAAAAGAACTAACCAGAAGAGGAATTTCTGGCAAAAACATAATAATCTGCACTGATAGTAGACAAGCCCTATTAGCCTTGAACAGACAACGTGTTATATCGAGGCTAGTACTAGAGTGCCACCAAGATTTAGCTGACGCCTCGGCAGATAACAATATCATCCTGAGGTGGGTTGAAGGGCACGACAGGAGTAAAGGAAATCGCATTGCTGATTCTTTAGCCAGGGAAGCCGCTGAACTAAAAATTCTAGGACCCAGTGACACCTACGGCCTAACGACTTCGACAATTGCGGAACTAGCCAAACTTAACACCCATGCTCAATCCCTCAAGAGATGGGATGGAATCAAAGGATGCAATCTTACCAGGATCACCCTGGGCGACCCTGGGAAGCTGGCGATGACCAGGAATAACCTACGTTTAACAGTAGGATTTCTGACTGGTCACTGTCAACTAAGGAGACACCTCCATACTATGGGGCTAGTGGACACACCTCTATGCAGGATGTGTGAACAGGAAGATGAAACTGTCAGGCATGTCTTATGCGAGTGTCCGGAGTTATCGTCAATAAGAGAGTCTGTTTGGTGAGTCTTGGCCTACACCTGCCGATATAAAGGAGATGTCTCCTAGTGACCTGTCCACCTTCCTGAGAAGGACAGGATGGACAATGACCTAGGAGGACAACTCCTCGGGAGGATGTATTTTAAATGCTGGTTCAGGAGTTTCACACTGTACAGTTGCAGTAACAGTGAACTGTGAGGTTGAACCCATCGAGTGATCGTGTGCTAGTCTCTCCTGGTTAAATACAGTAAGAGATGTTGGATTTAGCCGTTTTGAGGTTAACCCAAAACTTCAGTCAAGATTCTTTGATTGAGTTTTTGAATCCAAAACTGATGGGAGTTGGATCGTGTTTATGGTAAATGTGGCTTCTTTGGCATATCCAATGTGAAAAGGGAAAGACCGTTACATGACGAGCTAAGAGAGTTTAGTAAGTGTCATGTATGTTTTTGTAAAAATGTAATATTGCAATCGCTAAACGTGATGGCGAGCCCGCCCCATGTGCACAAACTCATTTTCAATGTTACCTCCCACTACAGCTCTTGTAAGACATGTAAATGCTCGGTATAGAGGCGAATCATTAGTTCTAGTGGCTTTTGGCATTGTCTGAATAATTTTTGTGGTATAGGTACGACACTGATAGGCAGGGGCTTATCGTAATCCAATAGTAATTTAGTTGGGAGAGTCTATGCCTGCGCTTTCGCTCGCCATCACGTTTGGCACTTGCAGTATCTCATTAATCAGCTGACATTTGGTAGCTATTATACTTTTTTTTTTAATTGATTAACACCTTTTTGAAGAAATATACTAAAAGTAAAGTTTTTGTGGATCCGTTCCTGGTTACAAACGCCCCCAGGAGCTACCGTGTTCGCTATTCCAAACGACCGAAAACGAGAGGGTGTCAGAATAACCAAGTATCACAATAGCCGTGGGCGAAACAAATGCGAAACGTGCTAACGCATCCTCCTAGTAGGCTAATAAGGTAACAATCTGCCATTCAAGTATTCAACGTTGAAATGGATCGTTTTCTAATGCCTTCTTGTTTCTTGTATACCTCGCTGATTTATTATTGCGCTTTCTGCATTGTGCAGTTAGTTCTCGAACGGTCATTTAGTAGGTATTTTAATGTTTTATTGTTGGCACGTTTGTGTATTGTTCGGGTAATGATGTAGGAACACCCTGCGTTTTATTGGGATTTATTGGGGTTGGTAATTACTAGAGGTTGTTCGGTAATAATAGTGTTTTTCCGGTTGTTGAGATGCGCTTTTTGCAGCCTTTGAAAACGATAATAAAAATAAATGTTCTTCAATATGATGTACACTCTGTGGGCCAAAATAGAGGAGTACGTTTTTTAATTGAAAATATTTTTTTTGTTTTTTGGGCGATTTATTTTCTATTCGCAGGGCTAATAACCTTACATGTCCTCATCATGACTGTGAATTTGGAAGCAAAAATAATGTACAGGGTCGGACTTATAAAAAAAATTATATAACAGTGCATTTGAGCTAGTTGCAAATGAAAACTGTCTTAGCTAAAATTGTACTAGTATGTATTTTCGGTAGATAGACTATACAGAACACTTCAGTAAGAAGGAAATTTTCCGAAATTACCGGATTCACGAAATATAGTTAAAATAATACCCTTCTTGGTGTGCGTCATCGATTGTGACGTATATCCGGGTTTTCGGCATGTCGTTTATTTTATTTGCTATTTTGACATATAGCTAACCTTAAATTTTATAAATAAGATTATCAGGATTGTATATAGCCAAATTCGAAAAGCCTATGCAATTAATAATTGCCAGTTTCTTTTTATAACTGAAAATACTTGAGAACTTTCAAAATACTGATGTTTTTCCGTGTATTTATGCATATTTTTGTATTATTCATATAAATAAAACAATAAGATTAATATTCACTTTTCATAAATAATAATTGACCGTAAACAACAAAGTACAGACCTGTCAAGAACTGTCAGTGTGACAGTAGAAAAAGACGTGAGACTTATTGCGCTACGAATGTAACGCCTTCATAATATTTTAATCTCTCGATTGATAGGTTGAGCTTGAGCGTAATCTAAACATCAACCAATCAAATTTTTGTAAGTCAAAGATTAGGGTTAACGTTTGTAATACATTTAAACGGTTCATTATTGTGATATTTTGATTAGGATTAATCACAGACCTGCCTGACCTGCCTGACGCACACCAAGAAGGGTATTATTTTAACTATACCATCTTTTTATTAAATTAACAATTTAACTAATCAACTAATTTATGAAAACAGTTTGTCAGTTTAGTAACTTTAGTAACTCAGAGTAAAATATTATGAATGTGCCCACCATTATTGTTTACCACTTCTTGAAGTCGTCTGCGTCATAAATTGATAGCAACATTTATTGCACCCTGTTCAAAATTGTTCCAAGCAAACTGCATTCTTGCTTTGAGCTGCTCGATTGTTTCAAATTGTTGTTCGAAAATTCCACAAATTGAATAATCAACCGGATTTAATTCTGGGCTGTTAGGTGGCCACATTCATAATATTTTTCTCTATTAAACCACTTGAAAGTCCGAATTAATTTTTTTCGTTTCATTGCGTCCTTTTTAAGTTGTTTGTACTAAAATAGGGATAATAAAACTACTATGGTAAGTTTTAAACTTTTTTATTACTTTTAAGTAAGAAAAAAAGAGGGTGTTGCATATATGCAACGCTAGGCTATTTATTTTTATTACTTAGTATGAAACCTTAGATTACATGTGAAACATAGGCCAAGGTTGCATTTTCTACATATTGTTCTTGTAATTGAGTTGCAAATTTCCAACGCGCAACGCCTTCTTTTCTGATCTGGTTTGTAGACAAACAAATGATCGGTTTTATCAAATCTAATACCATCACTAACTCTGTTTCCTTGGCTACTGCTCAGATGTTAGCCTTCCAGCTCCTTTTGAAACGGTACCGTATTTTGACAGGTAAGTATTTACTATTTCTCGCCTAAACTGAAGTTGAGTGACAGTCTTTCCAGATTTTTTATATCAGACCCAGGCATTTTGAATAGAGACGTCAATTAGCCACAAAAATATAGGCCATCACCATTTTTTGGAACGGATATCTATGCGATACCTTCCCACATTTTGGTGCATCAAATCGGTTCCTACCATTGATGCTTTGTATTTTCCAATCAGATTTGGTAGTGGAACTGTTATGACTTTCCCTTCCTTTTGCGAGTATCTTCTTACTTGGGATATTAGCTCAACTCCATGCATGGCATGTGGAGGCCACAGTGACAGTATTATTATCTACCCATCTGACAAATACGATTCCTGTTAACTCTAATCCCATAATGTTTAACCCCAAATCTTAACCGAACAAAAATACGTTCTGAAATAATGTATTTATCAAAAGACACACATATCTATATCATATTCACACATAATGACTTATTGTAAACAAAACGGTAATAGGAAGGCCTAGCGTTGCATAGGTATATACACAACTTTTAGGTAAGCGATAACAAAATACAAAACAGTTTTCCTAAATCTAACCTAAGAGGGTCCAAAATATACTTATACTATATAATAAAGATATTTAAGGTTAAAGTAATGTACTTTTAATATTTTATCACACTCAGGTACTTGAAATTGGTTTCCATTTTTCACTCTCTTATTAGGTAATCAGCTGTTTTTTGTCTGCTTTTAAAACAACAATATTCCAGCAACTGATGTTTAGAATATATAAAATGATGTCTCTTAGTAACATAGGCAGCACCATCTATCCTCGAAATGAAAAAACCTGAGCACAGTAATCTACTTCATGAATCACTGCAGCCGTTGCATATAAGTAATGCAGGGCTTTTAAGGGTTAAGTTTTAAAGTTACTAAACTGTTTTCATAAATGTGCTATTTGTTAAAATGTTATTTAATAAAATTTTACTGAAGTGTTCTGGAAAGTTTATCTACCGAAAAATCATATTAGTACAATTTTAGGAACGAGCTCGAATGCACTGTTAGGTATATAATTTTTTTCAGAAGTCGGACCCTGTATATTATTTTTGCTTTCAAATCATTTCAGTCATGTTGAGGACATGTTAGGTTATTTGCACTGCAAAAAGAAAATGAATTGCCCAAAAAACAAAAAAAATATTTTCAATTAAAAAATATACTCCTTTATTTCTGCCCACAGTCTAGGTATATATTGAACATTAATTTTGACATCTTTTCATCACAATTTTCTTTGTGCGCATGCGTCAGTACCTATCGGACATATTATTTTAACTAGGTAGTATGTTAATATAAGAAAGTGAACTGCCTGATGAATTGAATGAAATGAGAATAGAAATGTCAGACGACGAAAAAAGTAATCAATATAGAGGAATAATGTGATTCCAACGCCAATTCAAGAGTGGTACAGATTCAGGGGCACAGATGAGAGATCAATTAATTAGTCACCTCGATCCGTTAAAACAGCCTGAAATCGAAAACAAGATACCTTATCTCTTGCGCATTCCACATGTACCCTCCAGAACAATATGGCCGACCTGTTAGTGATGTCAATTTGGAATGGTCTATCGAATTTACCTTCACTTTTTTGTGGATATTCCATTAACGTGGCTAAATCTCTTGAAATAAAGCACATAAATAACAAATGTTTTTATTAAAATAGATTTAATTCAAATAAAATAACAATGTAAATAAAATTCAATATGGCGTCGGCAAGAAAATGTGGTTTTGGTCTTTTCGAATACACATTACACAAGAGCGTTGATTTTGGAGAAAGGTAATTTTATTTGACTTTAAAAATTGTCTTGCCTGTCGTTATTAATATTTTAAAAAAATTAGAAATTTTAGTTGCATATAATTAGGTTAACTTGTGCCCTTATTTTCGTTAGTAGTACTATATCTCTTTGTATTTGAATTAACTGAAGGGATTAACCTGCTTTATTGTCAATAAATATTGCGAATTTTATTAACAATAAAGTGATCTGGAAGCTTAAACAATGAAACGAGAACATAAAATACAATAATTCCAACGTTAATTGCACATGGGTACTGGCAATTATTATAGGTATTAACATCTTTTACATCACACACATTTCAAAATAATTTTCATTATATTATATTCCAATTAAAAAAAAACTTATTTAAAACACACTGCAATACCATGGAGTCATATTATTTTTTGCAATAAGCATAATCAAGTAATTATAAAAACTGAAAATCCATTACTTTGAAAAATTCATATGAAAAAATAAAACAAGTATTCTATTTCCATTGGTACCAATTAATCTGCGCTTCTTCTGGTAGCATCTGTTAGAATAGAAGGGCAATTAACACACGCCTACCTGTTTTGGTAGAGGGGACTGAGCGAACAGCCGAACAATTCTTCTCTCTCTTTCAAGTAGTGTAGTGTTGTTCATATATTATCCTTGTCGTACTTGTGTAAATAGTGTGCGAATTAAGCTTTTTCAAAATTTGTATATAAAATAAACGAAAAAGTTCTTTAGCACCGTTCACTATCGGATAGACACTACAAAAGTGACTTATATAAAAATACAATTGTTTTCCTTTTAATCTGAAATTCCGATTGTCTTTAGTTAATGATTTATCTGTAGGTAGGTACGATTTCCAAGCTTTTCTTATAAATAGAAGTCTAGAGAACAGTGGCTCCCCGTACCGCTCGTTGGGTCCGCTTTTGTTCAAGCCTATAATCAACAATACTACTTATAAGACTATTTTATTGAATATTTTTAATAAAAAATTCATAAACTAACTCCTTAAACTGAAATGATCGAAATATTATTTAACATTAACGCTGTACCTGTTTTTATGCAGGTGTGGTTTAAGAACAGAAGAGCGAAATGTCGCCAACAGCAAAAACAACACAACCAACAGCAAAACTCGGAGAAAACCACCAGATTAAAAAACAAAACTACCACCAACCTCATTACTAAGTCATCTCCAACACCAGTCTCTGTTTCCAGCAATAATAATACTAGTACCAGGTAAGAAAATCCATATTTATGGTCGTATATATAGACGTCGTTGATTTTAATGAGTGTTTTTTGAAGTATACAGGGTGATCTAATGTGTATAGTAGCGAAAAAATATAAGGACTTGCTATGAAGTATTTTTCAATTAGCCTGTTAATTCACACAATATTATCTCTACTACTCTAAATGTTTCAATGGATGAAATAACCGGTAATGAATCGTTTATTTTGTAACTAAAGTTTATCATTTTCAGTTCATCTGGAAGTCCACCATCTGTACCTGTTGCGCCACACCTTAGAGACAGTCCGAACTATACAAAGCCTCAGCTACTCCCTACTTGTGGCAGCACTAGTTCACCAACAGTAAGCTATAACACCATTTAAAATAAATAGCTCGATGTACAATCAAAAGATGGCGAGCTGAAAATATTTTGAAATAAAAAATTGAATATATTTATTTAAAATGGGTATACAATAAATGTGAATTTCAAATTATTTTTTATGAAATCAGAATTAATTTCACTTTGTGCATTTGGTTACCTATTTACATTGCACCCAGAAGTTTTATCTTACATTTTCAAATTTTAGGTTGCAAGTTCCACTTACACCAACTCAGCAAATTCCAGCATATGGTCACCAGCATCAATAGATTCTTTTTCTTTGGACCAGCATAGATGGTGTACGTCTACACAACCTTCAGTATTAAGTAGTACCAATTCATCGACGAACTGCTATAATAATTACTCCTATTATTCTAACATGGAATATCTCAGTTCAACGCCTATGAATCACTCACAATTCGTAGTAAGTATAAAATAATAATATATGAATTACATATAAGTTCAGGAGTTTTATGAAAATTATGGGGAAGGAAATATCTCCTTGTGCTCAATTGTTTGGTAGCTTTCTACTTGGGATATAAATTTATTACCGCACGAACTGACCATACCCTTCTTGCATTGCATTGTACTAAATTCGGTTTGCTACTTAGAACATAAAGTAGTATTTATGTTCTAAGGTTTGCTACCACTACACCAACACTTACAACATCTTACGCGCGTTTCGATAACCAAGTTATCTTTTTTGGGAGGTAAACTCAGTGTTATTGGTGTATTAGTAGCATAAGCTGCAGTATCGTCAACGGTTCCAGAATTCTCCACTCAATTGAAATTATACATGACAGAGTAAAACTTTATCAATGCTTGGTTATTTATTGTTAGGTTCCTTCGACTAAATCTTAGTTGTTTATCAGCTGCCAGCTTCATCTTTCGGCTATCCTAGATGAAACTTCGTATAACATACAATTAAATACGAGAAAGTGGTGTTTTGTGCTTCTGACTATCAGCTGTGTCATCATTGTTTGCTCACATTTTGCATCATTTTAATTTTAAATTTCAATGTATATCATCGATTTGAAATTGGTTGATAGTAATAAATCATTTTTAGCAGCCGAT
>CAJUYI010005384.1:0-15878 GCA_910591695.1 Galerucella pusilla
GACAATTTTTTCTCCAAATTTGTTGAATTTTAGAAAAGGGGGCAATTTTCTATAAAATAAATTTTAAATTCTCGACAATTTCCAGTAATTTTTTCTCCAATATTAGGAAAATAAGAAAGGGGGCAATTTGATATAAAGTTAATTTTAAATTCTTGTCTTTTCTCAGTCGCCCAAAATAAACGTAATAAATAAGGGGACAATTTTATATGGAATTTCATTATTATCTTTAAAAATACAACGAAATATAAATGTCTAGTGATACTTAAATACGTAACATTAGCTACTTGTGTTATTAATAATATAATTACTAACTATTAGAGGCGCAGACGAACACATAACGAATAAATTTAAATAAATTACAATAAATATAGAAACGCGGTTTCCGAGCGGTTATAACTATCAAAATAAAAAATAAAACTAGTTAAAAGTTGGTAAAAAAAATAACTCCGCAAAAAAATCAATAAATTACCCCACATCCGTTTGACTTCTTGAGTGACTGAACGAGAGAAATTAAATTGAAAATAAAAAAATGTTCTCTCCGATTTGCAATAATTAATTAAGGCGGGATAATACGAGAGCAATGGTCCGAGTGCTTCGACTACTTTAACTGGTGTTGGCGAATTGCACGAGTGCGAAAATAAATAATCCGTTTAAAAAAAATTTTATTTTATCATAACCTTTGTTAAACGGAGCAACCGAAAGAAGTGAAGAAATCTCAGAACGCTTGCAGGCAGGTGATAGAGATGCTAACTAGCAAAAGTTAGAATCCGTTTCATTAGAGAACGGAAAGCTTCTTTACATGCATTGTGACATCTAGCAAGCAATAGCTGAATAGTTAACAGCATTGTGCCAGAACCCTTTATTGTTGGTATTAGTATCTTACCCCAACACCTATGCCACTGCCCGACAGGCGGCCATATTGTTTGCGCACATTTCATCACTATCAGTTGTCCGTTCTCTAATGAAACGGACTCTACATACGGAAGTGCCTAAGAAAAAAGGCTACTGATTTTAGAAATGAATGATACCCCACTACTTGAAATAACTTGATTTTATTAAATAAGCAAAGTTTAGTATTGACTATTTCACTAGAGTAAATTGATAACTGACAAAATTTGAAGGTTTTGAACTGGCAATTTTTTGTTTTGTAGCGGCAATTTTTTGACGTTTAATATATCAAATCTATATATATCACTCTGTGATAAAATTCAATATCAAATCTTTGTTGGTGGTTTTTAAGGAAACTAAGTTGTTTATTCATTCATTTAACTGTCTAAAAATTATTAAAACTGTTTCAAAAATTTAAATAAGTATTATTAACATGAATAATACAAGATTTGGAAATAATTCAATAAATGAAATAGAGAGTACTATTAAGCAAAGTATACCGCGAAATACAATGAAGACAAAAAAGTCTGCGTGGGAACAGTTTAGAATGTTTCTGGACGTAATTATACGTTAGAAAAGGATACTTCTGAACAAGTTATAGCAAAAATTCTTGAAGATTATGGTTTTAACATGAAAAAAAAGAGATGGAACTGATTATACTGAAGCTAGTGTGAAAACACTTTGGAATACGACTGCTCAAATGGTTCAGGAAAAATATTTTCTAGAATTTAACATCAAAATTGATCCATTTAAAGATATTACCTATAAATTTGCTAGATTGGCCAGGGATACAAAACGTAAAAAGCTTAAGGCTGAACCTGAAACCAGAAAAAGAAGTTCTAACGCGTTTACCAAAGAAGAATTAATGGAAATGGTAGAAAGCTATTCTGAAGATAATCCTGATGGGTTACAAAAAAAGTTTTTTCATTTATGTTCGTTCGAATTAGCATGGCGTGGAAATGAAGCCGCAAATTGTGATATTAATTACTTTAAAAAAGAATATGATAATAAAGGTAATTTTACTAGCAGGGTAAAATATAATCCAATCTTTTCCAAAACGACACAAGGAGGATCAAAAGCTTTATCTGGCAGTAAGTGGCTGGTAAGAAATAATACTAACAACAACTTGTGTCCCGTTCGTTTATTTTTTAAAATTATTGAAAAAAGAGAACATTTTTAACAGTATATCCAAATTGGGAGAAAGGAATATGGTACAAAAATTCACCATTGGGAATTAATACAATTTCAAAGTGGACGAAAATATCGGCAGAATCAATTGGTATAGACACAAAAAAAATTAAAATAATCAATCATTCACATAGAGCTTCTGCAATATCTGCATTAGCAAAAGAAGGAGTTGGTGAACAAGAAGTAATTAAGCTTACAGGACATTCTCCTGCCCATTTTTTGAAACCATATTTACAATTAAATGAAAAACACCATAATGCTACAACGTACAATTATAATAATCGTACTTTTTACATAAATAAGTAATTTTTTTTTCATAATGTTATTATTTTTTTGGCTTTGTATAATTGAAGTTTGCAATAAATAAAACGTTTAAACGTATGATTTTTTAGTTTTTCTCTCGTGAAATAGTCATGTCGAATACCTACCACTCAATTAAAAATTTTGTAAGGTAACATTTTTCTCTTGTCGTATTCAAGTTTGTTGCTTCTAGGTAATTTTGCTCATGACATTTAATCCATGTCATTCGCAAAATTGCCGAGCAACAAACTTTCATGACAATCGAAAAATTTTGCCGACAAAATTTTCATTCTCGTGGTATTATATATATGAAAAAAAATTAAATTGGTGCAATTGACCACCGACCGATATATATCTGTACCCGAGATTCTCGTTCAGTTGAGACAACAATGTAAGTAGTTGGCCTTGACTTTAACGAGAACGACCGTAGCACACTACGATCTCGGTAACACATTGCGGATAATAATATAATTTCGCATAAACAAACGACCGACGAATTGAAAAATGGCGGCAGTTCGTTCCAGTCATTTAGCTGCTCGAAAAATCGTCCTTTTTTTCGCGTTAAATCTTCCAGCGTAAGAATAGCTTTAGTTAAGGGCGTTTTACACTGTACGGGGTATTTGATAAAGAGAGCTATATACCAGAAGGTGTTTGCTAAAATCTATCAACTACATACAGTTTTGAAATTATTTTAGACGTAAGTAGGATATAAATGAGTTTGATTTCCCACCATAGGCGTGCCTACAGGTGCCATGGCTCACCCTAATCGGTCCACCCCAATTCCTCAAAATATCAATCTATTAAAACATTTTATAATTTTTTTATTTTAACGTTCTCTCAATGATACGAAGAAGCAGTTTTTTATTCTTAAAATGAATTGCGAGAAATTGAAGGGCGGCAATATGCAAAAGTAATATTTGGCCACCCCTAATAAAAAAGTCTGCGCTCGCCCATGTCCCCCACTATTTTTTTCTATATTCAATTTTTCTAAACTAGTGTCATATGATAATGATCTGAACAGTTGAAACATAAAATAAGAATAAGAAACCCCTTTCCGTGTTTATATCGGGTGGTTTTTCCTTTTAACTTTTTTTTATCGTAACTTTGCCTAATCTAGAATTGTCCATAATGTCCCTTAAGGCGCCACATGCAAGCGTCTGATGGACGCTGAAAACTTCATAAATAATTCATAAAGCTACTATACATCATTCACCAACGTTTAGGGTTATAACGAAGACCGAGAAGGGTCGTTAGATGATGGGGTAAGAAAAAGAAAAGTCGACGAACAAGCGATTTTTGTGTATCTTTTATATGAATCGTGAGGTGAATACATAATTAGTTGTGATTTGATATTCCAATCATGAAAGTATGTCTTGATTTCATCAATTGAGAGTATAAAAGAAATTTTTACTAATAAAATAACCCCTTTTAAAAATTTTATCGCACGTCTATGATATAAGGAAATTTTTACAAATTAATATATCAACCCCCTATAAAAATGTTATCGTACGTCCATGATTGCAGGAAATTTTTACTAATAAATGGACCCCGTTTAAAAATTTTATGGTACACATATGATTTTGTCTACCACGGGCGTACAATAAAAATTTTATGAGGGGTTTATTTATTTACGCTTTGAGTTATTTATCTTTTTTTTTTCTGTTTCATCGTGTATATAATTGCTGTGGAATTGAATCAGCATATTCACACATTTCGTTTGAAATTTAAATAAGCGAGCATTGGTTAAAATCAATAGATGAAATATATTACGTTGACGTATTGCTGTGTAAAGGTCCATAAAAGGTTGTAATTTAATTTATTAAAACAATTATATACCGACATATAAAGTCGACGCAATAATTTTACATAATTGGTTAGAAACAAACCTATGTGGCTGCAGTTGAAAATTTTTATTATTCTTTGTAGTCCTAAAATATTCCACCAAGAAATATAAAAAAATTTTGTTGTATGTGAAATTTTAAATTGAGACGTCCCTTGTGAATTTTTTTCACCTACCATATTTAGGTGTAACACCAAGTAACAGATACATCAACATGTATACAGGGTCCGGCAACCATTTCATAGAATGTATAAGTGTATAGTGATTTTTCTGTGAGGGTGGCTATATCTTTTTAACCACTCGGTATAGGATATCAAAACTATATATTTTTTGGAGGCTTGAAACGTGATCTATTTAGTATCTTACAACAACAACTATGCCAAGATTGAAATTTAGAGAAAATTGCAGATGTTTTAAAATCGATTTTGCATACAATTTAAGAAAATTGTAAATTGCACGAAAAGTCTAATACCTTATAGGACACCCTTGTACCATTCGAAAGACGTCATTTTTTGATTATGATGAATTATTAAAATACAGGGTGTTCTATTTAAAATAAGCCTGAGACTGATCTAATAATGAAACTGAAAATTCTGAACACCCTGTAAAGAGATATTTAGTCGTGAAATACATTCAACAAATGTCCAACTATTTAGATGTGAGATAAAATTTGCTAGAATCTGTTATGTCAATGAATTATTAATTTGTTTCGAAATGTTCACATTTTAAAAAAATTCAGCATAACTCGAAACCCTCTGTATTTAGGTATAGGGAACCATTGTGAAGGAGTATTATATTTTTTAGCTTTGATATGCCACACTTTATTGGAACACCCTGTATATTTCAAAATATGAATAGTAAAATTTGTGGTATAAAAAGATTTTTCATAAAATTCATAATTTCTTCGATATTTGTCGGGTCCCGGACTATTGACGAACTCTGTATAACTCTTATTGTGCATAGCTTACATATTTATTTGATAGGTATATGTTAAGGGCATATAAAATCAAACAATTTAAAATAATGTTTATGTATACAGGGTGGTTTATTAGTAAACTATAAAAAAAAATTGTTAAATACTCCCAGTGATCTCGGAAAAAATCACCTTTTTCCTAAACATTTTGAATTTTCACATCCCTTATTATTTATTTTTGCGCATAAACTATCACTCTTCTATATTTTACTCACAATAACTTTTTATTGATAAAATCCTTAACAAAAAAAATCGATTATTAATTTTTGGTGGAATATTCCGGCCAAATTTAAATACTGTACTTAACTCGGTCATACAAGTAAAGATCAAGTAAATGCGATTATAAATTTCGTAATAATTTAACATTTTATTTTCGAAAAAGGTATCTAACGTTTGATTTGTTTAGATGTAGAAAATATTGACATTCAATTGGATTGCATACTTTTTTTTTTATTACCTCATTATTCGATTCGAAAGTATTTGTCTTTATAAGATTGTCGGTTGCATAATTACTTATTTATTATGACAGTAATCAATTTTTATCCAATTCCATACACTTTCAATCAAAATCTGAATTGATTATTTCATTACAGTAAAAAGTTAGCAGCAGCAAACAGTATGCAGTACTACTCGCATAAATATGCAGTGTCGTGCTTGATTTTTTCCGCAATTTTGCTACTGGAAAATACAAATTTATTTATCACCCCTATTCAGAATTTATAGAACACTCAATTCAATATTTTACTTTGCTCTACTTATCAAAATGCATATTCATATCGCAAGATACGACCTGTCAAAACTACCATAGATTCAAAAGTTTTGCATCACCTACTTCGGATGCGAAGGAATTTTTTTGCGCTAACAATTTTTTGTTGGCTTGTTTATCAATGTTTACCATTTCAATATGTTCCATATTTTTTGCAATATACAGATGTTTACAGTTTTGTTTGTAAGATAACATTTTTAGTGCGATCACTCTAACATTCAAGGCATTTGATTTTTACGATTTTAAGTGCAAACATGAATCGTCAAATCATAAGTGAGATTGACCGTGCAAGAATAGTGGCTTTAGTTGAAGAAGGTTATTCTCAAAGGTTCGTTGCAAACAGAGTTAGCGTTTGGCAAAGTGATGTGTCTCGTGTATGGAACCGGTATCTCCAGACCAATTCTCCCAATTCTCTTCGTGATAGACCTAGAAGCGATAGAAGGCTTGTTACTAATCAGCGGCAGAACCGCTATATCCACTTAACTATCCGAAGAAACCCGACCATGGCAATACCAGCACTCCAAAGAGATATGAGACATGCGTTGGGAGTTTAAGTCTCGATCTCGACATTACGAAGACAAATACTTGCGACAGGTTTGAGGTATCGCCGACCAATAAGAGTGCCCAGACTACAACCTGAGCACAGAGTTCGCCGACTACAGTGGGCTCAAAAACACGCGGCCTTGCCTGAAGAATTTTGGAATTCGGTGTTTTTTTTCCTACGAGACAAGGATTTCTTTGGTACAAGATAGCCATCGAATTCGTGTGTGGCGGGATCCAACGAGAGTTGCTCAGCTTGCCCATGATCGCCCCGTGCCGCCCTTCATAGGAGGAAGTGCTATATTTTTTGCTGGTATCATGTTAAATGATCGCACAGAATTAATTCATGTGGAGGGAACGATGACTGGTGAAAGGTATCTCAGAGAGATTCTACATCCTCACGTGAGACTATGGCGCGCAGCTGTTGGCAATTCCTTCGTTTTTATAGACGATAACGCCCGACCTCATCTGACCAGAGCTGTAAATGAGTATCTTGAAACTGAAGGGATCAATCGTTTGAACTGGCCTGCCCTATCTCCTGACTGAATCCCATAGAACATGCTTGGGACATGCTTGCTAGGGCAGTGGCAGCACGCAGAAATCCACCCAGGAGTGTACAAAAGCTTGTTCATGCGGCCCAAGAAGAATGGCGAAATATTCCTCAACAGAATATCAATAATTTGGTAAACAGCATGGGCAGGCGACTTCAAGCTTGCATAAATTCTAGAGGTGGAAATACTCTTTATTAAAAGTTCTCATGCAGGTTCTCACTTGACCATTTCTTTAAAAAGAATCAATTTGTATTTAATTTATTCAATTTCTAAGAATAATTCATATGTTCAAAGCAAGTTTATTATTGGATAATAAAAATTTTTGACAAATATACACGTTTTTTTATTGAAACTAATTATTTGATTAATCTCTGATCCATTTATAATGAACACATTTTTTTTTCGGAGATTTAGGGTGATGCAAAACTTCTGAATCTCCACCTAGAGGCTGACGTTTTGCCATTAACTGTTCTGTTCATGTTATAAAAATCTTCAGGTACGCCCCTGTCTAAATGCACCCTGACAATGGCCCTAACTTTATCCACGGACATTACACTGGTACATACCTTTTTTAAAGAGCCCCGGGCTTCTTAACAAAATCGCTATTTGTTCTTGAAATTTACGACTTTCCCAAAAATTCTTCTATTTCTTTCTAACCCTCGAAGTCTGGTATATCGCACGTATCTTTTTCTTCCAAGAACCTATTCACTTCCAACAGATTGTCATCTGGCATCATGTAGAGAAATTTTTACTTTTTTTTGTTTGTTAAGTTGCGTCATGTCTCCTAAAATGCTGCTCTATATAGTTTGAATTCGGTGCCATGTGTTCGACATGTCTCTGTTTATTGTAAAACGTTGCAAAAAAGAATGTTATTTCGAGGTGTTATGTACAAGAAACTTGTCTAAATCTGCGTGTTGTGGATAGTAGTGTTTTCCGTGGGGTTTTTTAATATTGAAATTTGTTTAAACTATGGAATTTGTACCATTAATTCATTACCAATGTTTTCATATAAATTTAGGTAAGTCCACTTTACTCTTCAGTATTCTCTTCAGTTTATATACAGTGCGTCTTTGAAGTAACACATTAATAGCGGTTTTTTATTTTAGATAACATTTTTTTAAAAGAATAATTATCCTTTGGGAGAAACGTCTCCCTTTTTCCAAATTTTTGGATTTTTGGGATTCCCCTTGCATGCATCACATATTGATTCAAATTAGTACAGTGTGGACCAAAATGCAAAAGTTTATTTTCAAAATAAATATCCTTTAAAATGAAATTTCTATTTAAATTATTATTACTTTTCATTCAAGTATATTACATATTCCTATCAATGAAAAAACATGTTGAGGTTTAAATTCAGATTGTCGAAAACAAAATATACGTCATATAACATTCTTTTTATCAATTTTGTGGTTTTTAACATTGATATCGTCAATTTCGATGTAGATATTTGAGAAATATTATAAAATACTTTTTTTGTAAACGAAAATTTAGTAATTTCAACTTCCTATCACCATATCTCAGCAAAATTATAAAACAATTAATTCCCCGGTAACAGTAGTTATTTTTAAATCTGACAACAGTGTCCTGAGGATAAATTCTACAACATCTCAATACTAAACACGTGTTGCTCAACATAGTTGCCGTTTAAAAAGAAAAAACGAACAAAATTTTGTCACTGAAGTAGCTGAATAGAGTATATTATATTTACATAAAAGTTTTATGCCCAGCCCCCTCTTTTAAAAGGTTCACGATCCGCCACTGACAGATACTATTTAATAATTTTGTCTGATATAACTTATTGTGTACGCAAAGGAACCGATCCCACCCCCTCATAATATCGTTAATGAACGCCATTAACTGTAGATGATCCCTTTCGCCCCCCTCACTGGTCCTTATTGACTCAAATTTCTCTATCTATGCTTCCAATTATTCATTTTCTTCTTTTCATTGATATTTTAATTCGTTTCATGTATACAAGCCAATTAATATACAGATACATGCAATGAAAAATGGAACATAGGGCTTTTAAGCATTGTATCAGAACTGCTTCTGAACCAGTCGACCAATATCAAGCTTCAACAGATTAAAAACACGATTATTACAATCGTTCATTTGGACACCTACAACATATCGTACAATTCCCACCACTCCGTAGTCTCAACTGTGGGCGGTTCTTAATTGGCGTAAGCAAACAACAATCAGAGTTCTGTTGAAGCCCATAACTTTTCAAAATAAATTTGTAGAGAAATTATTCAGGAAAAAATTCAAATTTTATCGTGGTATTTTTGGAGTTCACTTAAATCCCTATGTTCCATTTCTTATTGCATGTATCTGTATAAATTACTGATGATTTTGGTCAAGGCATCGAATCAAATTCTTCTAATTTTAGTTATCTTTTGACTTCTCCTTCACTATACAGAACCTCTGCAAAGTAATATTCTTCCAGACCAGCTGCCCATCTTCTTTATTTGCTTGTAATTAAATGTATGAGGAGTATAATGAGAAGACTGAACAGCACTAGCCTTGTGAGTGGGTTAATTTTAAGTGCTAACCTTTATCAGTGTCTTAAGTAACGCTATTTCATCTCAATTATCAAGTTTTGATTTTAATTATACGCATATGTACCTTTTAAAGTAATTAGGTAATTAGAAGTATTGCTTCGTCAGGTTTAACGCTAATATAATTAATTATAGTGTTATTTAAAATGTTGCTGAATCACCGCTGGTGGAAGTACTAATAATAAAAACGAGACATACTGTATTATGTATCACGTGTATTATGTATATGTGTGTTTACGTAGGGGAGAAACGTCGAGAGTGTTTGAAAGGAAACACCGTTGTCAGATATATATTATTACTTTTAATGTTTAAATAATTTTGTGTGAAACACGAGATAAAAGTGTTGTGTATACATTATTTTTTATAGTCATATGTACCGTTTGTAGCACTAAACTTGTTAGCATAAAATATTCGTAAATGTTTAATTGCAAATTCTGTGTGGTTAAGTAAAAATAGTTCGCTTGGCAACGCCGCGTAAAAAACGCGGGAATGCTTAACTTCTGTTGATACCAGGTGCAACCCTACAGAGCAAGGTGTAAATAGTTTTCGTTTATGAGTTGAATTTTGTTTACAGACATTTTCGTGGAAATAAAAATAAGGTGTGCCAACACATTACAAACAGACTATTCATAAAATTTGCAATTTTTAAAACTTGCACCTTGATATACATTTCCATGTTTTCAATTGACAAATTTAATCGATAACAAATATAGATTTAAGACATAAATTTTTAATTGAAATTGAAAGTACTATAAATGCTTGTTTTGTTTTAACTTCCATTATAATAGAACAGGCCATGTGCGCGCCACACTATCCACCTGTTTAACCGGTTGCATAACTACCCTACAGTATGACACACCGTTCTTAACAATCGCATATCAGGTCAGGCTCAAGGACATTTTTACCGGAATCATTGAATCGCTACCTTTTTAGATGCGCTAAAAAATTATAGAGGGTGTTCAGGAATTCAGGAGGTGATTGGTCGTATAAAATCTTAATAATTCCGAGATATAGTCATCAGAAGACACAGAGGTTACCAAAATGTGAGATTTCAAATATACCCGGAGAAAATAATCATGGTTGATGTTTCCTGCACACTGGTTGACGAATTTCCACTTTTTCATTCATTCTCGAAGTAATCTATCAGATTAAGTACCATTTTTTTTTGCTTGAGGATGCAAATACCGGAAAATTGCTTCTTATTATTCATATTGTCACTTTGAATTGTCAAAGTGACATAACTGACATTTAAATAGACACTTCGCTGGTGAAAGACTTTTTAGAATCGCTAAATACATATCCTTTTTTCTCCCGTCAAAATTGCATAAGTCTGTCTTATTCATCCTACGTATTTTATTTGGAAGTTATGATTAAAGGCAATAAAAGAAAACAAAAACTGTGAGTATGTCTTTGTTGAATCGTATGACCCGCATGATAAGATTGCATTTGACTATATAAGATGCTGAATAAATTTGAGTTTTTATTTTTTTGTTTCAAATTTAAGTTACTATGGAAACAATTTTTGTGTATTCTCCATTTTTAAAAGTCGAACGTTTTTTTTAAAAACCATATTGTTAATTACAGAAAAAAATTTTGCTTCTTAAAGTAATCATATAATTTTTTTTAGACTTGATGGAAATTGTTATCACTTTTTCCTGATATCCTGATCCTGTTTTTTTTCCAATTTTTTTCATAACTAATTATTACAATTTTTGGAATGCGGAAGTTATTTCAAAAGCCAGTCCTGTTTCTTATCGATTAATACTGTTTGCGACCGTTGGCGGGACGGCATTCTAACCAAATTTCGAACCCTTCGTACACATTTCAACCAAGGGGCACTAGATGCAACAAACACGACATTATAATATACGTTCATGACGCGTACGCTTTCAAAATTTGTACTAGTAGAAAGCATAATTTAATTTAAATAAAAAATCAGTAGTAGTGACTAGTTGTTTTTTGTGTAAAAGTGTATAAATGTGTGATTTGTTGCTGAAGGTGATGACAACTGTAATTTTCCGGTGATTTTGGTCGTTATGGAATCGAAGATTTTGAAAATTATGATTCACAAGGTGCCTCAATATTTACTATACAAACGTCAGCTGTCACAAGTCAATATATATACATCCGTTAAGATGTTTTGAATTAAGATTTTGTTGAAAAAATTGATTGATAGAATTATTTTTTTTCAAAATAAAATAGAATGAGAAAAAGAGAAATTTTTACAGTGTCCTAGCGACATCTATGATATCTTAATATAAGTACACATTCATATATAAACAGTTACACTTTTCTATAAACTAAATGACATGCATTTATTTTAAAAATTGCTTACAAAATGAAAAAGATCTATTGTGCCCCCTTACTTCTACTTCTCAGAAACTAGTAGCTCCTTTAGTCCTATTTCCCGGAGGAATTTTAGGATATTTACAGGCTTCAACTTGGGTAAATGTTCCTCTTCTATCCAGTAATCTCCCTTGTGCTGTGCTCTCGGAATCTGAAGTGCTGTGTAGATGGAAAGTATGTGGATGGGGGTTTCTTCTTCCATGCCACAAAATCTACATTCTTCTTCCTCCACTATTTTGAGCTTTTCCAGTGCTTACAGAAGAGAATAGTACTAAATATTTCACCACCAAATTTTTATTTCCTAACCTCATTTATCTTACACGTAAACCACGAACAGTCAAAGAATCTAGCCTATTAATAAAACGCCATAGTGTATTCAAGGCTTATAATTGGTTTATTTGTATAATTCAAATATTTAATACATATTTTTTATTACAGATGGCATCACTACCGCTCTCCCGAGGCTCAACATATTCCAGCTCCGATTCAGATGACTCAGATGCCGATAGCGCAATGTTGGCTTCTTGTAGTCTCCAAGAAATTCGACAAGAAGATCTAGCAGCCATCCTACCGGACCAACAAGAAATCGACGCTTTCGATTTCGAATGCAACCGCAGCGACAAAAACTCACCAGCCACAGGAGACATGTCTGGATCGGACATGGAACTACCTCAACAAGCAGTTAACGCTCTTATACAGCGGACGACTGAAAGTTCCAGTGAAGGAGAATCGCACGCGCCGCCGAACCCTAGTAGTTTGTACGCAAACAGTCTGTTACAGCAGTTTGTAGTGCAGACGCAGCTGCTTAACGCTCCTTGTCCTCCATTACCGACTGTGAGTGAAGCGGTGAAACCGGCAATTTCCACTACAACTTCGGACACTCAAAGTGCTAAGCAAGATGTGGAAAGTGCGAAAAGAAGACGAGGTAGACCGAAAAAATCCGACAAAGAACCGGAAAAAGCTCAAGAATATTGTACCAATCCTAATGTTTCTCCTGATTCTGGTATTCAAAATAGCCCGGATCACGTTTCAAGTCCAGAACCTAGTTTATCTCCTAGTATTAAACAAAAACCTGTGCCTACGAAGGAGAATAGCAAAAGAGCGGAAAAACCGGTTAGAAATGAAAAAGCTGTGACTAGAACTAACAATAATTCGAAACAAGTACCTGGTAACGGAAAATCAAAAGAATTGATGAAGGAAGTGAGTAAAAACCCCGTGACGTCTAATAGATTCGACAGGGTAATGTACGGTAATGCCGAGAGAGTGTTGTACCCGTCAAAAAGAAAAGCCGGAAGACCTCCGACGGTTAAAAAAGGTCCAGGTAGACCGCCAAAACATAGAGCTACATCTAGCTCAGATAAATCTATGGAAATTCAACAAAAAATGTCGAAAGGAAGAACTAGAAGTAGACCGGTGCTTAGTACCAAAAACAAAATCGATAAAAGGAATCGGTACCAAACTCTTAAAGTACCAAAACTGATGCATAGCAAACATAAAAAACATAAAAAGTACAAATTCAAAGTATTCAAACCAGTTACAACTACAGATCCGAAAATAAACATAGAAATTGACAAATTAATAGCAGATTTTATCAAGCATTGCGCCATAGCTACAAAACAACCGAAAGAAAACGTACCGGAACAAATAATAAAGACCTTGAAGAAAGTAACTAAAAAAAGAAAAACCACCGAGCACACGGAAAAGAAGAAAAAGAAGCAGAACGTCAGCACCACCGATAACAAAGTTAATAATTCCAACGAACAACGTTTACCGCTTAAAAAACGACACTACCATATTTTAGACAGTAAAACTGATACAGAAGAAGTTAAAGTAGAAGTGGAAGATGTTAAAACTAAAAGTAAAATAGATAAACCGAAATCTGGTAGTACAACTCCAAGAAGTGAATCTCAAAAATCACCGTCAGTTGCATCACCAAAAATGCAACATATTAACAATAACGAATACGAAGTTAAAGAAAATTCGAAGAATGTTTTAAAAGAAGCGTCCAAATTGGCTGTGAAAGAAGCAATAAAGACGGGAAGTAAAGAAGTTAAAAAAGATACCGGTACAAAGCTGGATAGTCACATTAAAGAAGCGATAGAAGCTTGCATAAACCGCTTTTCCCCTTCGACGAACGGTACCGAAAAGAAAACAAATTCCATAACCACGACTCCTAAGAAACGACATCGTTTGGAAATGGCGAATTCCGTTGAGAAATTAGAGACTGTTATCAAATTAGAACCGATGGTCGAAGAAGAAGACAAACCGAAAATAAGCATAGAATCTTTTATAACCGAATTGAAAGCCAAAAGGAATCTCATCTCGAAAACCTCAACGATAGTAGATAACAAAAAATTAATAGAAAAAATAGAAGAAGTAAAAAAAGAACAACCAGTCAACGATCAAAGTACGAAACTATCCCCGGAATCGGCTAAAAAGAAAGTTAGAAAAAGAAGAGCTATAAATAGAACAGGATTTCCTACAGTAAAAAAGAAAAAGAAGAAACCAACAGTTGAACCTTCCCCAATATTAGAATCTCAACCAAACACATGCGATCGAGTACCCAAAGAAGGCGAAGAATATATCAAGTTCGTACAACGAACCGAAACCTCACCGGAAAAGGTGAAATTAGACGATCCGTCACGATGGGAATTGATGAGCGAGTGCGAAAGTCTACCGCTGGACGAACGCACCGAATTCGACGAAGACAACAAATCCGAACGGATGACGCTGCGTCAAAGAGACTTTTCTCCATCGTCGGTGGAAACTAGAAGCAGCGATCGATGTAAATTCAAACCGGACGATCCGGAAAACGATCTCGAATTATCACTCGAATCGAGCATAGAACGTCTACGATCTCGATTAGAAGAACGGAAAAGGAGCAAAGAAAAATTATTCGAAAACAACTATCCGAAGAGAAAGTTGAGAGATTTGTCGCCGGCTAGTAGCATAGAACCGTTGATCGAACGAAGATTGAAGGAAGACAGAGCTTCGATGTCCGGAGATGAGAAAAAGGGAAGGAAGAGTTTGAGATGGAGGAAAAAGTATCTGGCTGCCGGATTGTTTTCCGATTATTTCAAAGAAGACGAGTAAGTTTTATATTTACTGTAGATTAGAATTGGAGTGTCTCTTTGTCGTATCCCACTGCGACCTTTGCAGATCTATTGTGGTCCTCCCTATATTTAGCGTTCGATATCTAGCTTTATTCTTTTTATTAGACTTAATAGCATGGATACCGCCATCTATTGCGTAGCTCTCTGCCCTCGGTTTTTCTTCTCTGAATAAGTGAAACCGCACCCTTGCTAGGCCTTCGCACTCACAGAGTTTCGTCTTCTTCCTGCCACAACCTGTCATCTGCCAGACCAATTGTGTTCATATGTTTCCTCAGCCTACAATGTCCGGTCAGCATTCCCACCATCATCCTCTTTGTTTCTCGACTATGACATAGTGAGTCATGTGACAGTTTGGCCGAAGGGCTTTCAAGGAATAATTTTGCGTGTCTTTGTCCTGGGGTTTCATACCACCAGCGCAACGCCTGGTTGTTTATCCATTTGTGGATGCTCTCTTTACTTAGGCATTTAGCAATTACACAGGAAGGTTCTGGCCCTATCATGATCTCCGTTGCTTCCTGCTTGGCTAATTCATCGGCATTTTATTCTTTGTTTGCCTGGTACCCAGGCTAGGGTCACTCTATTATGACTATCTAGTCTGTTGAGGCGGCGGGTGTAATTTTGGCGCTAACCATCCTTCTTTACCTGTCTGACCAAGAAGAGTAGATAATCCGACATGTATTTTCGGCGCTAAGAAATGTAGGTAATTCGAGTCATAAAATAACTCTTATCTTGATAATTTAACCACCAATATTTGGAAAAACCCAATAGTTTTCTATTTCTTATTTTCTGATATTTTTATACATAGTTACACT
>CAJUYI010005385.1:0-15877 GCA_910591695.1 Galerucella pusilla
AAACGGTGAAATTTTCCATCACAATTATAATATTTATTGTTACATCCACGAACTACACACACACTACCCGTTTTCTTCTTTTTAATGGTATCCATTGCACAAAAATGCTTATAAACTATAAAAATAATACCGAAAACCCGTAAAAATATATCTGTAATAAATAATTTTATTCACAAATTCACCGCTGGCACTTTGGTTGGATCGCAACACAGCACTGGCCGCTGTATGAGATACCTACTCATCCGAACGACGTTGAAGGTCACAGAGAGCTCGGCAGTGTAACGTCACGAGATAACATACTGGTTCGTTTCTATACTGTGGTAGAAGTATGTACAGTACATCGTGACTCTATTCCTTCGCCTTTCGTTACTATTGAAAATTGCGAGACGTTTGAAATTAATTATTAAACTGTGGCTGCGGAAATCTACAGCGAACATATCATTTAAATCAAAAATTGAAAATTTTTTCAAACCCTCATATGGTTTTTTTAAGTAAATGAGTATTTAAAACTCCTTACAAAATATATTTACTGATCAAAAATACTTATCATTCTAGGTTTCAAATTAGTGTTATGAAATTCATATTCTTTATAACCAGTTTCTTCATCATTTCATTTTTATAATTAAAAATTTCATTTCCAATGAAGAAATCAATAAAAAGCAGCTACATAAAACTCACTCACAACAATTACTGTGTTAGGAAAGTTTGTTATTCCATAAAATGGTTCAAAAAGTCGATAACAGTGCTACAAGTGTATGAGGGTCAGATTTCTTATGTAGTTTTTCTGAACAATTGAATTAGAACCTAACCTAACCAAATCATCATAAGCGTTCTTAGTAATTAGGTAGGAAAACTCCGTTTCACATAAGAAGAAGCCACGTCGCCAACTGTCTTGCGCAGGAACCAAAATACGATTTTGTTTATCTATGTCTCATAGTAACGTCACCGCCAATCGTTAATTGAAATTGTTAATATTTCAACGATACTCAGTATTTTCACATAAGTACCAGTGTCTATTGTGTGTGAAAACATCTCGAAAAGCTTCAAAGGATTTCTAAATATAATTTCCATTTATACATATAGAATACAGGGTGATCATTAAGAAAAATGTGTAAAACCCATGTGTTAGAGCTTAGATATGGTTTCTTAGATATCTTAGATATTTTGTCGTATGTCTTACTTACATAGCTTAGACCAATAACTGTGTGATTATGGCGTAGATTCGGCCATCTATCAGTGGGTATCCCAACTACATTTTTAACTCTACAAACTCGATTAAACTATCTTTTTACACCAAAAGAGTTTGGTTTTCCTCAATAAATAATGCACATTGAAAGACACTTGATTATTGGAGATGTGTTTTGTCGTGATACTGCATTTTCAAGCATTAATGCGTGAAACTCATTCAGATTCTCAGGAACAAGTAATAAGAGCTTTTTAAATATGGGTACTGTTTAATCGACTACAAGTTTATATCAATATAAAAGCAAGCATAATACAAATTTGAAGTAAAATACTGGGTCTCACTAAAATAATGTTATTCAGATCTGGCAAGGTGGCTAATGTCGGTCAACATTTTTTTTTCGAATATCTTTGTTGATTTAAAAGATATCGCAATAATTAATCGCCCTGTAAAGCAGAAATAGGCCAATTAAAATAAATTATAAAAGAAAATTTGTTTCACTTACAACCATCTAACTTTTACTGTTTGGATTTTACCAATACAATGCCCTTTATACGATCAGTAGAGGCTCGTGGAGATTGGCAGGAGGGCAGACAAAATTGAAAACCAGAGATTACAAATTTTCTTGTTATAGTTGACGCAATTCTTTTAGTGCAGCTATCTAATCGTATATTCCCTTTAAGTTATGTTGCGGAGCTTAACTCTGAAAGGTATTAATATTATTTTTGTCCAAACAAGATTCTATATTGAATTTGATGTTACGTATTTGTTGAAAGGGTTTGAACGGGATAGAAGACGTGAACAGGGCTTTTTTGTATCACATTCGATTTTTCATGAAAAACGAAATTTCAAAGCAAAAACTATAAACAAAACTAAATTCTATGAAAAAATAAATTTTATAACAATGAATAAAACAACAGCAACGTGGAAAATACGTTTTACATTTTCTTGTTCCAAAAATTATATCAATTCGTCTACCTTACCTTCGCATATCCACCATTCTTCTACTTTCCATGACTGTTAGACGTTTATTAATCCAGTTTTCAATAGCTTTCTCAATTTACATTATGGCCGGCATTTATCAATTTATTTCTTATTATTTCAACCGTAGGTAACTCATTTCTTTTGTGACAGTCATACAGGGTGGGGCAATCTTCTGACATCGGAGGATTACATCGTTGTGGTGATAGATAGAACTTTATAGTTTTGTGTGAGCTAATAAAGTTACTGAGGGCACATTTTGAAAATACTTTCGATTCTACAGGGTGTTTTAAAACCACGTAGCAGCACAAACTTACATTTTTTTTAATGGAACGTACTCTATTTTGACCAATTTCGTGGCCTCCTCGATCTACAGATCTCACACCAATGGATTTCTTTTTATGGGGATACATCAAGCAACTTGTGCATCAAACGGAACCTACTACCAGAGAAGACGTGGAAGAAAGGATTCGTAACGCATTTTCCACAATAACTCCAGCTATGTTGGAAAGAGTAAGATCCTCGTTTTTGAAAAGAATTGTATGGAAGTAAATGGTCGCCATTCTGAACACTTGTCAATGTTCATTTATGTAAATGTGAGTGTTCTTATAATGTTGGTTTTCATAATTGTTAGTTTTTCAAAAATAGAAAAATTTGGAAAATAAAATACAAGCTTTCATTTTACATAACTAAGATATACTGTTTGTGGTGACTTAAGTAATTATTTCGTAAAGACTACAAACTGCTTTTTTATTTATTAGTACTATAATGACAGTAAACAAAAATATTTCTTCCAACATAATTCCTTCTTTCCTTTCTCTAATGGTAAGAGTAGAAGTCAAAGATATTTTAGATGCATCCAAAATTACGATTAAAATGTATGCCTTAGAAATGTTAAAATTCACAAGATGTTGCATGTAAAAATTTAGTACCATTTAATTTGTGTATGTAAAATACTTGTTTTTGACCATTATCATAAAATATCTACGATTTTCCATTAACTAATGCCCTAAGTGTACTACATCGTTTGAAAGTTTATCAATTGTACTAACAAATTGTAAAAAAATTTGAGATATTGCTTGATTTGCGTTTTGTTTCACCCTGTATTAAAGAGGCCACAGATAAAAAAAGTAATCAATACTGAGTACAGCCAACGATGTGTGTATGATATTTGAATACAAAGACCTGTTGATTTATTTTAATTTACTGTTTTGCAGAGTGTTAAAGAGGAGGTCTTTTTTGCTAATAATTGGCCATATCTTTGTAAAACACCCTTATAATATATTATAGTGCCATATTTTTGTAACGCTCTCGGTGAGATCTTTTCGATTCTTGAACAAAATATAGTACGTTCCATTTAAAAAAATGTAAGTTTGTGCTGCTACGTGGTTTTGAAACACCCTGTAGAATCGAAAGTATTTTCAAAATGTGCCCTCAGTAACTGTATTAGCTCACACAAAACTATAAAGTTCTATCTATCACCACAACGATGTAATCCTCCGATGTCAGAAGATTGCCCCACCCTGTATATGGTGGTTTTTAATAATTTGATCAGAGACATATCTAAAGGTTTGACCAATCCCTTATCACATAGCTTCTCGCGTTCATAAGACCCATTCTTATCTATTTGACGTATAGTTGACAGGGAAACGTTTGTTAAATTAGATACTGCTTGCATTAATTCCGTTTCTTTATCGAATCCAAACTTTTCTCGTAGATTCTAATACACATTGAAACATATTTTCTGTGCTTCCAAATTTAAATGCCGTCGAATTCTGTTTTCACCACTTACACTATTACCTACTTAAATTTGCACTTTTATCACCATTATTTAAACTTCCCTCGTTGTTACACACAATATTTTTGACCGAACTCGATATTCCCAAGCAGTGGCGTGTTTAGAATCTTGCTTTGGGGAGGGCCGAGGCAAAAATAAAAAATGTTACCATAATTAGTCGTGGTACTGATTGACCAAAATAATTAAACGAAACAACACCAGTATAATCATTCTTTTTATTTTGGCTAAGCAATGAACAAAAATGGAAAATAGCATATTTATTTTTTTTAGTTCAATTATTTCAACCTGGCCTGGCCTGGCCTGGCCTGATGCTCATTCGTCTGGGTTTACTTGTCGCGAACCTATTTATCACATTTTCAATATTCAAATCAGCTTCCTTGTGAATATTAAGTAAAGTTAGACCATTCTAACTGTCTTCCTCCATGGTTGACCTGAAATGGGTTTTCAGGCGCTGTATGGTTGAAAAACTCCTTTTCGCTGTTACCGTTGATACAGGTAGAGTCGCAAATATCTGCAGTAAAATCTTTATTGCAAGGAACAAACTCGCCCCAAAACAAAGTGCTTCTATTGCTGTAGAGATCTGGTTTATCTTCCCATCTTTTTTGCCAAATTATTATTTCAGCTCTTAGTTCTGGTTTTGATATATTAATGAAAGCCTGAGTCGTCGTTCAGGTGGAGATTTATTAAAATATGTAGTTATTTTCCTAACAAGGGCCAAAAGTGATACTTTCCCACACGCGACTGCAGTTGACCCGGCAAGCGGTCAAGGTAAGCGGGAAAGACACTTTAAGGATGAGTTAGGAACATTATTTTTTCTACGACCGTATATGCAAAAAATATATCAACCCATTTTCAAAAATTATTCCATTTCAACATACATATACAAAGCTTTAACTAAAAACTACTAATTATTATTAATGTTAAAAACACAATTTGTTGCGTTCTGTAAATTACTTGATATTGCCAGTCCATTGGAGTTATTTGGTGTTAACTGGTAAATAGATGATGGCAAGTAGACGGCATCGGTTGCAGGTCGCATAAAGATCACGATCACGGAGACCGCAACGGTTTTAAGTCATTTGTAGATGAATGAATTTTATTTGATATATTTCGTGAATATTTATTTACTTGTTGAACTTACGAAATAAAAAACGATCTAAGAAAGTCAAAATTTGCATAATTTTACTTTCAAAACTAAAATGCGTGCGGGAAAATGGGTTGAAACGCACGGTCGTAGAAAAAATGTATTTTGTTCTCTACATAATCGCTAAGTATCTTAAAAATTAGGATAGCGCTCCATAATTACGGGTTAAAAATAATCGTTAGACAATCAATACATTTATTTAATAATTAAAAATTATCAAGAACACTTTAACCATTATTAGTTGAAATTATAATATCAAATGAATTTATCGTCAAATAAACATTATAAATTGAAATATTGACTAGACTATGACGGTATCGTATCGTATGACAGTCAAACAAAAAGCCGGCAACTCCAAGTTCGCACTAAAAGAATTGCGTCAACTATACCTATTTTTATATACGTACAATTTGAAACGATGTCACTAGTCTGGCTACCCGTCAACCGTTTATATTTATCAAACCAAGAAGTAACAAATAGATGGGGTATTAATTTATGCATAAATAATTTATCCTTCAAATTTAGATTATGAAATTATGCTTTAACAAAAAATCAACTATAGTCCAAGATCCCAGAGTGATATGACATAACTTATTTTCAAATAGATAAAATGTTAGGTTATCAGTAGCATCTCGTGTGCTTTGAATACCTGTGTGTTTGTAGAACTAGCCTAAGGGCACATGGGCAGGTATCAGGTGAGAAAGGTAACTAGAAATAAGAGCTACTCAACTGAAATTTGTATGTCTGAATTTTATATATGTTTTGTAGATGTGCCTTCAGGCTAGCTCCTCGAACACACAGGTATTCAAAGCACACGAGATGCTACTGGGAAGCTAACATTCATCTATTTGAAAATAAGTTATGTCTTATCGCTTTGGGATCTTACTCTATAAACCTTCTTTATTACTCACGACTACTCCTTTTTTTCTAGTTCTACAAAACCAAAAACTTAATAAACTTATTCACTTTGTTAAAATTTGAACATCAGCTTAGCAGAGAAGCAGTGAAGTACGTTCGGTTTTTCAACGAATCTACCCAATGGGCTTACCCACAGCCTGAGCTTCCACAATTCAAATAAAAGCTCCAGCCAGATTTAAAGTCATATTCCGTGATATCCTTGAAATCAGAGAAAGGTTTTCTGATAAAATCCATCATAATAATAATAAATATATTCATATGAACGCCTTTGACAAACTTATACACATTTCGTAGGAATGGAGAGACCCCAAGCCGACAGAATAGTGGCGATCATTCACGAAACTTTCAAAAAACGTATCAAAGACGACGTGGTAACAATTCAAAGTGAACAACAATCGGAAGAAATAGAAGAAGCGAATCTGATATCCGATATCTTGGAACAAGCGGAAATTCCATCGGAATTAGCCGAAGAAGCCTCCAAGATAATCCAGAAAGCTTACAGGAAGTTTAGGACCAGAAAACAAATGGAAAGACAACTTTTGAGCGGCATGATCGATTGGAGAATAGCCGCAAGGAGCGCTATCAGATTATATAGACAAACTGGAGCCACAAACGAAGAAGCTAATCGAGCAGCTACTCTGATCAAAGCTGCTTACAAAGGTTACTACACTCGTCGTGTTATGAAAAAACTTGTGGACGAACAAAAGTTTTTACATCCAATGTTGGAAGAAGAAGAACTCGCTATAGAACCGGAAGAACAACAGGAATCCGATTTGGGTTATAAACAATTGTTTCTGGTAGATTCCAAGACAGTTAAAATTGATTATGATACGGTTATACCGCACGTTGATTTTGGAGATGTCACCACTGCTGAGGTATACATTTGAAAACCGCTTTAAGGGTGTGAATAGGGGTTGAAATTTTTATATTTTGGATACCAAGGGCTGATCGTGAATTGAGGAAAAATACAGATGAATGATTTTTCTTTGCATAACAATATTTGGACCTGTATTACAGAAAATGAAGCATTTTGGCTCGCAATTTTTTCATCCAGCAAATTTCTGACAGAAGGTAGGGAATAGCCCAATGATTGCTTTCTATATGATGCTGCTGCACGTTAAAGCCTTGGGGTGGTTGCCACCCCATCTCGGGGGGGGGGGAATTTTTTATTACATATCAACTATCGATGAAAAATTATTTTTATTTTTAATGAAAAAATGTTTTTTTCTACTAGCGTGCGGAAAAGTGAATTTGTTAGGTTTTTGGGTAGTATACTGTCATTTGAATATCAAAAATATATTCATCTAATTTTGACATATAAAGTGACATTTTTCAAAACTGACTTCCGCTAGCGAACGTCACATTTTTCGTAACCAGTTACATAATGAAATATATTATGTAACTGGTGATGAAATAGTATATTACGTAACGTGTGTAGTAAGAAGCATTTTACGCACGAATAGAAAAGTTACGCTGCGTAATTCCGTGAGTGCGTAAAATGCTTTACAACACGAGTTACGTACTATACTTTACCTACGACCCACTTGTAGATACTTGTATTTATAAGAAGCGTAAAGTGACTTTTCCGCACGCGATTGCTGGCCGAACTCTGCTAAAGCTTCGTTCGTTGTTTTTAAGCAAAACCAATAGTTTTTCGACGAAAAAATCGACGTTTTTAAAGAGATTTTTGCATCGGAAATTATGTATTTTATTAAAAAAACTCTAGAGAGCAGAATCGTAGCTTTTGAAAAAACAAACAAAATATCTTCTGTAAGTTCCTTGTGGCATTATTTATTATTTTTTCTCCTATTTTTTGGGAATCAAACCACAATAATGTTTTTTATTTTTTTTTATTTCGACGTTTCGGTAGCTACCTTTGTCAAGATTAAATAATGATAAAATAATTTTTGGTCCCTATCTGACACAACGAAAAAAATATGACAACTATAATAGACAATCAATAATATTTTGAAGTTTAAGACTACAAAACTTTGTTGTCAAATTTTATTAAGGTCCATTCATAGTAGTTCACATCTCTGGTAAAATGTGAAATGAATATTTTTATTATTTTTTTTATTTACAAATACATGTTTACAAATACATGCTTGGGAAGGGGGGCATAAAATTCAATGGGATTCGACAAAAATAATATTGAAAGAGCCCAATAATAAAAGACGAAAAATCAAAGGAAGTGCTTTAATACAACCAAATGCAGATAAATGTGTAGCTAGTATTTCTGCCGAATGTAGTCAAATTTAGTTACCAATGTTAGAAAGAGAAATTTCCAATAATCAATTACCTGCGTTATCAGGATAGCATCATAAGTTTTTATCCAGGTTTTCTTATGATTTATCATTGGAATAGTTGTTAATCGATACACACTTCAATACACAAAATCACCAAACTGAGTCATACATATTTTGAAAACAAAAATAATCATACACAAAAAAGTAACAACAAACGCGTTTTATTAACAACATTTCCAAAATAAGCGAAAAAAAGCGCTATCCCAATAAAAACCGTTCCTGGAACGTGCACTTCACTGGATTCCATTTCTAGTAGACTATCATATCGTTGGAATGTCATAAAATGAAATATTTCATTTCACATTTTACCAGAGATGTGATCTACTATGAATGGACCTTAATGAAATTTGACAACAAAGTTTTGTAGTCTTAAACTTCAAAATATTATTGATTGTCTAGTTGTCATATTTTTTTCGTTGTGTCAGATAGGGACCAAAAATTATTTTATCATTATTTAATTTTGACAAAGGTAGCTGGGACGCTACCGAAACATCGAAATAAAAAAAATAAAAAACATTATTGTGGTTTCATTCCCAAAAAATAAAAGAAAAAACAAACAAAATCCTCCTATGACCAATACAAACATGGCTCCCTTTTGTAAATGCGTAATTTGGTCAAATAACAGGAAAACTGCATTTTTCAGGAAATCTTATAGAATCTTTATCAAAGTATATAATTAGACCTTTCAATAAAAAAGTCTCTAGCATGAAAATTAAGCGAAGTAGTAAAAACAACCCTCTAGCGTCCCCCCTAATAAAACTTAATCTTTACCCTTCTGTGATTCTCTTTACATGTATAATATCAACACATCCTAGAAGTTTGACCAATTTAAAACGCCTAGTTTTAGAAAAATTGGAATTGAAAAAAAAACAATTTTTCGAAATTTCGTATTTTCCACATAATTGATTTTTTCTGGACAGTAAATACTTTAAACAACAGAATTCTTGAATTAAATCACTTTTTGGTGGGAAAACGATTTATTTTTACATCTAATATGAGTTGATTTTTAAGGGTTGAAATATTATGAAATCATATCCTAAATCATAAAATAATCATTATTTAACCAATTCAAACCAATTTTCACCCGTATTAAGATTTACAAAGTTATTTTATAATTTTCCACAATTAGGGGTAGTTTTCACCCTTAAAGAACAAAAATCGTTCAACGGAGCGATGTAAAATATTAACAAAAGGGTGAAATCAGCCAAATCCCAATTTTTTATGCAAATTAATGCTGGACGAAAATATTGCAGGGCTTTGCCATTTTTGAGCTTCATTTCCTAACATACTTAATATTTTTTATTTATTGAACATCTATTTTGATTTTTAAGGCTTCCCAACAAACACACATTACCAAAAAAGACTCAACACCTTCTGCTATAATTTCATACGCTTTGGATAAAGTATTGGACAATGTCCTAAAAAAAGCGGATTTGAATTATTCCAATGCTCCTTTTGGGTCATTCCCTCGAGAGTCTGAAGTGCCGAAAGATGAAATGTGGCAAGTTGCAGACTACCTGGACCAAGATGCTGGAAGCGCTTGAAAATTGTCTACTAAACAATGTAGATGTACTAATGTATTTTCAAAATTTGTTAAATAGATATTTGAAAAAATAGCAGTTTATTTATATACCTACTTCAGGCAATGATAATGGCTCTGAAGTTGGTACAATCACCAAGTGGGATATATTTAAAGTTATGTACAATATAGAAGTCACAGCAAAACTACCTCAATGAGGCATTTTGTATATATTCGGCAGTACTGTCCGAAAAAAAAACACATCTGTTGTCACTACTACTACTACTACTAAATGTGCAGGCGAGCCTTGTCCTGGACAACTCAAGCCAAGGTTCCGGCACTGAGGCCACTGGCGGGCCCATTGTGCCATTCCTGCTACCTAGACATCCATGAAACCGAGCCCTTCTGTTGTAGACTACTACTACCTAGGATACAAGATTATGGTCAGATATATGCGTAAATTGTTTACAAGCTTCGAAATTCCCGACCAAAATGGTGCTTGCATCCTGGCCTATTCCGGAAATGCCTTGGGAAAGAATTCATATAGACTTCGCAGGACCTGTTGAAGGACAAAACTTTTTAATAGTTGTAGACGCTTTTACTAAATGGCCTGAAGTTATCAAAATGAATTCCATTACGTCATATTCTACAATTAAAGAATTGAATTCTTTATTTGCTACTTTTGGCATACCAAAAACTGTAGTGTCTGATAATGGAACACAATTCACCAGCAGTACATTCAGTGAGTTTTGTCAAAATAATGGAATCGAACATATACGATCTCCTCCATACCATCCACAATCTAATGGCCAAGCAGAACGTTTTGTTGATTCATCCAAAAGAGCACTGAAGAAAATGCGAGGACAGACTACAGAAGAAATGATTACCACATTTTTATAAACATACCGGACTACCCCAAGCAAAATCGTCCCAGGAGGAAATTCTCCATTCGAAAAGATGTTTGGTAGGAAACCAAGAATTTTATTAGACCTACTACTTCCATCGGACAATCATAGAGGAATTAGAACAAACACAAAAATGGAAGAACAATTTAACCAAAAAAACGGTGCGAGAATTCGACGTTTTCAACCAGGAGAAGCAGTCTATGTAAAAATGAGCCACTCACATGATTGGATAGAAGGAAAGGTAATCGAAAACATTGGCAAAGTAATGTACAGTGTATTACTTAATCAACCTCACAAGTTAATTAGAGTTCATACCAATCAATTGAAATCAAGAAACGACGTCAATAACGAAGAGGAAAACAGACTTGAAGCAAATTTACCACTTCATATACTGCTAGATACGTTCAGTCTCATTCACTCTTCCGAATCTAATGGTTCTGTACCACCTGAAGATGACATTCACGTCCAGATCTATCTGATGAAATTCATTCTCTCGTAGTAGAAAAATGCCTCAAAGACTTGCAGATTACGATCTTACCTAGGAAAATAGAATAACCTTCTTAAAAGGGGAAGATGTTGTAGACTACTACTACCTAGGATTATGGTCAGATATATGTCAGAGTTTTTGACAAGATAATTTAGAGAGTTGTCACTTATTTTGTACTTTTCTATTTAATATATTCTTTTCTTAATTAACGTGTTGAATAATTATATTCTACAGTAGTTAACACCTTAAATAAAGGCCACAACCTTTTTCAGTGAATGTCTACTTGTGTCTCCAGTGACCATAACAGGGACTCCGAAGATTCGCCTGCGTAGTACCTACATCCCAGTGTGGACACTCTAAGAGAACATGGACTGACGTTTCGTCAGTCATGCCGCAACCCCTACATAGGGAACTTTCCTCTGCTCCTAAGTTGTGGAGGTGTTTCCTCATACAGCAGTGCCCTGTTAGGAATCCTGCTATCTTCCTTAACCTACTCCTTGGTAGTTCAGTGGCTACCCTGGCGTGTCCATCAGTCCATCCCTTCAGTAGAAGTTTGGATTGTCTAGGACCCTGCAAAGCATTCCAATGAGCGAGGTGCTGATTCCTCAGCCACTTCTTCGTCTCCGTCTCTGTTGTCAAAGCAGAACTTGAAGTATGGAAAGCAGCTATGACTCTCACCTCCGCTACTCCGAAATCATCTCAGAATGCTTAGATAATTGTGACCAAAAACTATATCCAAATTGTTGCAAATTTTGGCTACCATATTTTCTTCCACTGCTACCCCAGAGAGGACCTTTTCAAATCTAAGAAGACTTGAAAATTACTTGCGGACCCATTAGACAACTGAAAATATTATACTACTCACTTGTAGAAAGCCATATTCGGTACGGTATAACTACCTGGGGCTGCTCTTGAAGTTCTACAAAAAGGATTTCTGAAGATCTATCTATTCAAAAAGACGAACTCATCCTTCAGATCTCCTCTATGAAGAATCAGGTGTTCTAGACGTCAGCCAACTTTTTGCACAAAATATTTTTTGTCATTATCATCAAAACAAAACAAAAAACCAAATTGTCTCACATCTATACGAAACAAGACAAAAAGGCAACTATGTAGTCCCGTTCATGACAAAAACATTCAGACAGAAGTCCGTCTTATGATTATGTTGCCCCGAAACTCTATAATGTTATACCCAAAGAACTGAAGGAGATTTTCAACATTCATGTCTTAAAAAAAAATTGAAAGGTTGCGTCATCTCCAATTCACGTTCTTTTTCAATAACCTTCTTGAAAATGAATAAATTCCCTTTCCCCCTCCCTTCCGTAAATACTTATATACTCAGCTTTAAGATAATCCTACATGTTCATTGTCCTGTCCATTCTTTTACTTTACACAATTGTGTTACATTATTACAGTTGATCTTACTTGTAATCGAATTACTATTATTATTATATTATTGTATCTATTTTAGTTTAAATGTCTTCTTTGTACTTGAAACAAGTGTTCAATCACTTATCAAGATTTCTTTATTCATTCTTAATTTCTTATTGTATTGAATTGTACAATTATTACTGTATTATTGAAAATGTGAATAAACTACTACTACTATTATTCGTGGTCTACAGTGCTGCCGTGCATTACTTTCACTCTCTTTAGCACGCTTTACTCATTTTTTTTTCTGCTTCTCAAGCCTTCTTTTTGGTTGTTATTGAAACCACACGTTTAACAATTTGTTTATGTATATTCTTTGTTCTTTTATTGCTATTCAAAATTCCTATCAACGTGCCACTGCCTCCAAATACCTAGTTCTTAGTTTGCTAAAATAATAATTTCAGTGTAGCTCGTTTGGGGCCGTGCTGATGATTACAATACTTATTATTATTATTAATTATTATTAGAATAGAAATATTGAACTGAGCGCACTTTCTTATGGCGTGGGTTTCCGCTTCAAAGATACTTGGAGTTTTTCCCAAGCTTTCAGAGTGTTTGGTTCCTGGTCAGAACACTCCTATCCCAGTTCCTTCTATCACTTTTGAGCCGTCTGTATACCATTGAATGGCATTATTCCTAAGTCTGGTAATGGTATTTGGATCCCATTCCTTCTTGTTGCTCATTTCCGTAACGAATTTCTTTGAAAAGTTATATTTTTTCATCATACCGTCTTGTGGCATGTCCCAGGTTGTCTGATTTCTAAGAAGTGAGGAGGTGTTATTTTTAATGATTCTGATTCCCTCTCTACTTAGTCTGTATCTTGTTTTTTCTGCAACACTTTCCACCACCATATGTAAAGGGGTGAGGTTGAGAATCACTTCCATGGCTGCCGTTGGGCATGTTCTCATTGCTCCTATAATTCATATACAGGCTAGTCTTTGAATTTTGGAGAGGTTTTCTCTCAATGGGCTAGTTCTACTACTCCACGCAATGGCTCCATAAGTGATGATTGGTCTCACTATGGCAGTGTACATCCAGCTTAGGATTTTTGGTTTACAACCCCAGGATGAGGTAGATAGTTTCTATTAATTTCAATTTCATAGGTACTGAAAAGCTTGTCCATATTCATTGTTGCATATGTATATGTATATACTTTCGATGTTCGATATTAGTTACTAAAGTTTGAGTATTCTTTGATGACGGAATCTGCTTTTATGGGAATACAGTCCACTGCATATAAGGTAGAAAAACTTCTAATGCCAATGTTGTAGTAGAAGCGGTAAAAACAGTTGTGTTTCAGTTTTTGTTTCATTATTTTGTTTACAAGAGTCCTAACAGACAGGTCCAACAGTTTAATGAAAATGAAACCGATCCCTAGCTTTTCAAATACGTTAAAAGTTAGAAGTTTGTGAAACATTTTATCCTTTCGATTTTGTTACGGTCATTTCAAAAAATGGGTCGACATATTTTAAAAACTGCTTGCTCCGAAAATTGGAGAAACATTCTGGAAAGCTGAATAATTAATATTCAAAATATTCAACAAAGAAAGGGTTGAAGTTTTTATATCAGATACAGTGGCGAATAAAATTTGTGGTGAGGTAATTTTCTTTATAAAACCTTTTGAAAAATATGCATAGTCAGCCAATATATCAACTTCATCAGATAGGAACATTCGCCTTGAGAATATATTAAAATTTTTATAGTGGCATTACCGTGATTCCATTGAATACATTTCTTTGGTGTTTTATTATGTAATTTAGGATAATTTTGTTTGATGTGAGCTCGATATTAAGAGGAATTATAACAATAATCAAGTCATTGTTGTTCCAGAGCACCACCTACATTTTGGGAGGCCGCAGCGGACGCTATAATACTTCAAAGGACAATAAAAGCGATGGATTTTAGAGACGTAGGTGCAGAAAAAAAATTTTATAACCAATCAGAAGTTTATCATGATACAAAGGACACTGTTACAGATTAGTCCATTATTTATGTTTCAAATGTTGTGCAAGAATTTTTTAAACGACATATTTACACTAGAATAACAATTTTTTTTTCAAAATGTTATCTACAGGGTGGTCCTTAAGTAATTGTACATAGAAGTACAAACCAGTAGGTATATTCACTTCAAAATACTGCGATTTAAATCAACTAGCCTCAAAAAAATGTTGAACTTAAGAGGGAGACAGAGTGTTAAACATGACATTCTAATTTTCGTTTCTTCGAACTTTTTTCACTAAAATGTGATTATCTCCAAAACCGTTAAGATTTGGGGATACTAACAGATATACCTTTAGTTTGTTGTAATGATGTGGCTTTGATTATTTTTTAAAAAAGTAGCGCTAATGTGGCCTTTGTGGCGCCCTCTACAAAATACATCGAAATAGATACAAAATTATTATTTCTTATATCAAATACACCCAAGCTAAAATTTTTGTGCATGCACGTCAAACAGCGTTAAAGCTATTGTAAAAACCAAAAATTAAAATTTCATGTTCAGCGCCCTGTCTGTATCTCTTTTAATATCAACATTTTATTAAGGCTTGTTGGTTTAAATCGCAATATTTTGAAGTGAAGATTGTACAGTACTTCTATATAAAATTACTTAAGGACCATCCTGTATAAACTCAATTTAATTGCAGAAACGTTTAATATTTATAATAATAAACAAAGAAATGCATTTTGTAAGTACTAATTCGATGTAACAACTTTTGTAATTTCTATTTTTTAGTATAACAATCCGTAGGTAGCAAGAAATTATTTAAGGTATTTCAACTATATTATTTCAACCTAGACCCGACACCCTGAGGGTAAAAGGGCTCAAGATTATATATACACTCACCGGCACGAAAAACGGAGCAGTTGAATTTTTTTAAACAAACTTCAAATTTTAATGCTTTGTGATGTTTTATTATTATAATATCTTACACACAAATAAAATAACATGTTTAAAATATTTTTTAACAACAATTTAACCTTTATTTGAAGAAAAAAAAGTGTTCCGAACAATTTAAAAAACGAGAACAAAAAACTTTTTGTAACAATTTTACAAACCAGAAATTTCTGATGTGTCATAACGACTTTAAATTATTCAAAACTGAAACGACTTGCTATCCCAAACTTTGGAGCCGCATTATTAATAACGGGTGTTGCCCCCTCGTGCTCGAATTAATGCCTGTATCCTTCTTGGCATGCCTAAAATCAA
>CAJUYI010005386.1:3342-15873 GCA_910591695.1 Galerucella pusilla
GGAGAAAGGAGAAAGGAGAAAGGAGAAAGGAGAAAGGAGAAAGGAGAGAGGAGAAAAGAGAAAAAAGAAAAGAGAAAAGAGAAAAGAGAAAAGAAAAAAGAAAAGAAGAGAAGAGAAGAGAACTACTATTATCTTAATCTATCGATGACACACTTTTTTACAGAAAACTGTAGATAATTAAGCAAATTAACAATAATTTATAGCTACCAACAACGGAAAATTAAAGTATCATATTTTTCAACACAAATAATAAAGACAACAGTGTACTGAACCTTCATTTATTCTTAAGAAACTCGATAACACAGAAGATAATGTTTATTGAGCCAGAGACTTTATAGTCCGAGAGCTTGCAGCGTTAGTATGATTACGGGGTCCCGGGGCACGAGAGAGTATTGCAGGGCATGAAGCGGCAGACATTCTTTCAACCAACGTCCATTGGGACACCATGTATAAGAAATAGTAAAGGGCCTAAAATAGAGCCCTGTGGCACACTAGAAATTACGACATTTTGGACACGTACACGTTGGTTAAGATTCCATAGTATTTAAGTTCATATCGAAAGAGAAGATATACTGAAATCGATTGTCAAAAAAGTTAAAGGGTACGACAGGAGTAAAGGTAATCGCATTCCCGATTCTTTAGCCAGGGATGCGGCTGGACTGAATATTTTAGGACCCAGTGACACCTACGACCTAACGACTTCGACAATTGCAGAACTAGCCAAACGTTACACCCATGCTCAATCCCTTAAGAGATGGGATGGAACAAAAGGATGCAGTCTTGCCAGGATCACCCTGGGCTACCCTTGGAATCTGGCGTCGGAGAAATATTAGGCGATGACCAGGAAAAACCTACGTTTAACAGTAGGATTTCTGACTGGCCACTGTCAACTAAGGAAACACCTGAATGCTATGGGGCTAGAGGACACACCTCTATGCAGGATGTGTGAACAGGAAGATGAAACTGTCAGGCATGTCTTATGCGAGTGTCCGGAGTTATCGTCAATAAGAGAGAGAGAGTGTGTGTTCAGTGAGTCTTGGCCTACACGTTGTTTAATATTCCATAGTAGGTATTTAAGTTCATATCGAAAAAGAAGATAAAACTAAAATCGATTGTCAAAAAAGTTACCAGCTCTCGAACTATTAAGCCAATGAACTTGATTTAAATGAATAAATAGTTTAACACATATCTGGAGATAAATTAATGGAATTACTCGATTGGTACTTCAATACTTTAATAATAGACATTCCCATTCCACAAAAACAAATTATTATTACTGGAAACCGACGAAGAATTTTAATAAATCGCACACAGACTTACATACATATAAAATGCAACAATGATACGAAGCTATAAACTATTTGCGCTAGCTTTATTCGGTTTTTTGTTTGTGGACAGTCCGTAAACCATTCTGGAATTGCGCAGAACTAGCTGCGTACTTTATTCAGCCCTAACAACTATTTTCGGACCGTTTACAATTGAACGGAGTTCGAAAAGACCCGAACATCCCGCATGGTCTACAGAAACCTATTTAAATTGACAATTGTAGATAGCTCATCATCATCACTGTATTGAGAGACAGTCTTTTGCACAAAAGTTTTCGTTTTTAATATTCTCTTGTAACACTTCTGTAATTATAGGATTATTAATCACATCAAGAAGAACACCTTGATGATGATGATGAACTATGTTCAAATATCTCCATAGAATCATAAGCATCCATTTGGTAAATATTAAATTTGAAAAGTGAAAATCCAAAATAAACAAACCTCTACCTCTAACCTCTGCAAATTTACGAAATAGTTCCCACCCTCCTCCTTTGCAAATGATTTGAGCATGCGTGAAAAATAATCCGAAAATTGTCCTAGCTCGAGACTGGGGACTGGCTTGGACGGTTTCCGAACCATCCAAGAACTGCTCTTAAATAAACCCAAAATGCGGGTGTCAGAACCATTCTGTTAAAACCCGAACAAGCCAAATTCGACTGCGCAAACTCCGGACAGTCTTAGAACAGTAATTGCATGAACCCGAATAAAGCTGGTATAAAAGTAGATGAAATATGACGATAATTCCATTAAATAGTTTACCCTCAATAGCTCCCCTCTTTCAACACCGGTAGCACAAAAAAAAGTTACAGGCAAAAAATGACCTTTTCCTACGATCACTACCCAAAGTAGACTTTTGCACACTCAAATCTAACCGTTGATGTTTTCCGCGATCTGTCATAATTGACATTATTTACGCTCTAGAGCGTACTTTTCCGCTCGCCTGTTTTCATTTACAATAAACTAAAGAAATGTAGTAAATAATAGATATATTAAAACAAAATGTAGTGCAGTCCGAATATTTTAGTTGAAATATTAATATTTGAAGATATTTCGAACGAAATTAATAAATATTCCTATATAATTCCTATATAATATGTTAGAAGCAGTGGGTTATAAAGCAAAGTCACAAACATTCTCAATAAATAAAAATAATAAGTAATTGTTACATGTTTTCAACATCACATTCTAATAAAGTGTACTTTTCATGTTTTTTTAAATTATTTGTTTAAAAATAAGGTGATCGTAGAAAAAATCTTGTGTACAATTCGAGCAGAAAGTGCGTTGCCGCTTTTGGCAGATTGCCCGCGCTCCGCTACGCGTCGCGCGGGCAACTCTGCCTCAAGCGGCAAAGTATCACTTTCCGCTCTTCATACACAAATAGCTATTTTTCGCATTACGTTAATGCTAAAGGTACATTTACATTCAATTACGCGCGTGCTTAAGCTTAAAATTTGCTCGCTTGACATATGACGTCTCCATGTATCCATTTACATTGAAAATTTCACTGCTTAAGCAAAAGTGAAATTTTCAATGTAAATGGATACATGGAGACGTCATATGTCAAGCGAGCAAATTTTAAGCTTAAGCACGCGCGTAATTGAATGTAAATGTACCTTAAACGGTCAACTAACTGACAAATGACCAATGAATGTCATATATTTAATTCCGACACTTGACAGCTCTCAACTAGCTGTCAAATCAAATATGGAAACTTGCTGAAGAAAGTACATGTTCTTCTATATTTTTTGTCCCTTATTTGAAATTGGATGCAGAATTTCTAATGTTATTTGACAGCTGCCAACTAACTGCGAAATTATTGAAAAAATTTAATTGGCCAAGATATTTGCATGTTCTTATGTTGCTAAATTTAAATTTGATATGATATTTTTGAATTGTAAAACTTGGAGTCAGTAAAATATTTCAAATATAATAGTATATTAAAGTATAAGTGGATATTAAGAGAAAAGCATAAACTATTTTGTATTTTGATGGAACTTCAACGTTATTGAGTTCTGTGGATGTCAATAGTATTAATTTAAATACCATTTCCTTTATAAGATTTGAAAAATCGAAATATTTATATTTCAAACAATACCAACGGCACTTTCCATTTTAATTTATAAATTTGACATAGTTAAATATCGTTCGAATGAAAGCTTTGACGTTACAAACTACTCCTGTCAGATCAATGATGAAAAAATTGTCATTTAGACATGATTTAGACCATAGATTTAGACTTCGTTTCTCGAGTTGTTGATGTTGCCACGGTAACTTTAAAACACGCGCGTGCTAAAAAGTTCGATTTAAACACGCTGAGGCGTGCTTTAAATAGGTAAAATGGTTCACCAATAAAAAAAGAGTATTCTAGGATATTTGACAAACTAATGAATGTTTGATAACAACAAATGTTTGACAGTAACTGCCAGAAGGCGCTAGAATTTGACGCTTAAGTATGGTAGCGTAGTGATTAGATAATAGAAACAATATTAAACAAGCCCAAAATCTATTTTTTCAATTACATTTTTCGATATTGTCAAATTTAAAGGTACTTTATTCTTCGGAAAAATTAATATTTTTCTACAAACCTCATATAATACTGAAGAAAATGTATATCTCATGATTGTATTTTTGATTTTAGAGCATGCAGAACTTTTTATGGGGAATAACTTTTTTTCGTAATGTTCGAAGTAATGTTAACAATAAAAAAAGTTCCCCATATGGTGGACACAGAGTATATATTGTATAATCGAGCAATCAACAACTTTTTAAAAATTTCCAAAAAGACGTTAAGGACTGTTTTTTATTTTGTAAAAATTTTTGAGCCTTCGTATAAATTTAATAATTTAACGATAAATAATATTGAGCGCCACTGACCATATAAAAGATAAATTAAATAAATAAAATACAAACATACTTAAATACCCCAGACTCATTAAAAAAATATCACATCGTATAATATCATTCTGTGATTGAATGTATATTTAATGTTAAAGATGTTGAGGTATGTACAATCAAATTTCATAATATTGTAAATATTTTCAATAATACCATTCATCATATCATAAAACGCTTTGTCAGAATAAGGACGATTGTAAATGCATCAGGGAATAGTTGTTTACGTAACTAGTTATAAAAAGAGCGATATTGTTCGCATAATTCCGCTTGTTGAACAATATCGCTCTTTTCGTAACTAGTTACGTACAACGTTTTATCTAATTCCGCGCTTCTGTAATATTTAATAAAATCTTCAATTACAATGGTAATATTAAAGTGAATTCAAATGGTGTTAAAAGTATTGTTACTATGAAGTATTCACCAAGAAAATTGATTTAGTTTAAATAACTGTTGTCCTTAATAATGTTGTTTCAATATTTATAAATTTTAAAATACTATTGAATTATAATAATTAGGCAATCCAGATCACGTGACCTAATATGGTGCAGGGCAAACAATTTAGACAGATAGGTTAGTTTTGTATTGTCTATTCAGTCATAAACAAAGCTCAAAACTTTTTAGTCGAATTTATTAGTATATTTTGCTTCAATTTAGTATATTTTATTAGTGTTTAGTATATTGTCCATTTGATTAGTATTTTTTATTTAGAATATATCACTTTCCTTATTTTCTATAAATATTGTTAATGAACAAAACTGAACAAAATGCCTGCTACATACAGCCTGATATTTGATTTTTGATTCTGTTAAAAAATCATCTCTATTGATTGCTGCTAACCACATTTATCTACGCTTCTTACTTAATTCTTTCTTGTGCACCAAAAATGTGTTCTTTAAAACAGCTGGGACCTTAAAAAAGCTTACTTGGTCTCGGTTTGAACGGCTCCCACAACCGACTACAATACAAGTGGTTGGCATTTTGAAGTAGGTGTTTCACTCCAGAAATCCGTAAGCATAAAAGTTAAATACTACAGGTGATATCTTCCAATTCAAGCAAGTTAAATTTTAATGCCAGCAATTTCATAAAAGTTTCAATTTCATTATAATATTGTATCTATATGTTTTAGTCAGTGTGTACTTACCCGTAAATATTAAATAATAATTCTTGATAGTCTAAAAACCACTAACAAAAAAATTATGTTCATATATAGGTACACAACCAAAAGCTGGTCCTAAATTGATATACCCAGCTTAAAAGTTTTATAAAACTGAACTTTTTATTGTATATTATTAGTATAGATACTCCAAAGCAAAATAAAAGTACCTTTCTCCAAAATAAACACTTATGTATACCAAAATCCACGGTCTACAATCTATTAAATCACATTTGTTTGCCCTGTGTCGCCATATTGAATTTTATTTGACAGGTCACTGGATTGCCTAATAGGGTGATTGTCAGTTTAAATAATGAAATAATTGTCAGTTTTGACAGTAGGTACCTAATCAATATATTATTCTTTGAAACTCAAACAGTTACGTATAGTAGTTTTTCTACTAACGTGCGGAAAGTAAATTTATTGACATTTGAGGAATATACTGACATTTGAATATTCAAAATATGTATTTTGTATATCCAAGTTTACCAAATGACTGAAAAATTAATAAATTTATTATAATGCTGCTATAATTTTTAATAAAAAAAACACTTATTTTTCAATAATTTTTTGATGGCCCTGGTATAAGCCTCATCAAATGAATGTCAAATAATAATAATTGATTTGTTGATATGTATATAATGAGAAATGTTGATTTATGATTACTTTTGGGTTCTTTCCGCATGCTCCGCTAAAGCGTCGTTCGGCCAGCAATTGCGTGCGGAAGAGTCACTTTACGCATGTGTTGGGTACACTATTTGTTCTACTAGCACGCGGAAAAAAACCCAAAAGTTAACATAAAGAAACATTGCTTATTAAATACATATCAACAAACAATTATTTTTATTTGACATTCATTTGATGAGGCCATTAAAAAATGATTGAAAAATAAGTTTTTTTTTATTAAAAATTATAGCAGAATTATAATGAATTTATGAATTTTTCAGTCAATTGGAAAACTACAATCATACCAATATATATTTTAAATATTCAAGTGTCAGTATACTCCCCAAAAACTTACATTTCCGCACTAGTGCGGAAAAGTGACTCTTTCCGTACTAAAATGAGTGCGGAAAAAAGGACTTTTCCGCACGCTAATAGAAAAAAGTTTTTGTCTACAAACGTGTTAAAAATGCCATTTTTAGCACTCCATAGAAGCCTTAAAAATGTCACTTTAAGACACTGAGTGCCTTAAAATGTTTATGGCACTGCTGTTAAAAGTGAATTGTCAAATTTTGAAAGCAAACGTCAAAATATTTAGATTTTATTTATTAACATTAATATTAATAGTACAATTTGTGCAATTTGACAAATTAATTTCCTGCACTGCTGTTTTACCATTTTCCGTGGATAGCGAGGAATGATGCGCAGAAAAAATGGAATTTAAATTTAAATAATTTAAAATTATCTCCTTTGGATGTATTAATAAAGGTTTTTAAAATTTAATTCAAACTGTATTATTGCATTTTTTGAACGTTTGTAGAAAAAATATTGTATGATATGGGTGTTAAAAGTACCTTTTAAGGCACTCATGTGAATTGCAGAATTCGCTTCGCTCATTCTGCAAACCTTCACATGCGTGCCTTAAAAATGTTCTTTTAACACTTATATCATAAATAACTATTACATAACTACTTTCCATAACTGATATGTGAAGGTTATGAAAAATGTGACGTTACTTAAGGTCAAGGAGTGACTTAAAGTGTCACATTTGATAGCGGAATTAGATAAACAATTTGATTTGACGCATTGTTAATGTATTGAAAAGAAAAAAATTGAGTTATTTTGATTGTTAGGAATGTCAAATTTTTCAAAATTATTTTCAAGTATTAGGCTAGACCTTAGGAACTTTCTTTTGATCTTCAATATTTTTATGGATTGTCTAGTTTTAAAAATAAAATAATTGTTGTGTAACAACAGCTAGAATTGTGGTTCAATTCACAATAAAAATAAACAGAATTAAATTTAAAGATGAATGTAAAATTCTAACTTTGGATGCCTATAACTCGAAAACGAGATCCTGTATTAAGAAAGTTTAACTGTCTTATGACTCTTTCAGATTTTTAATACTTGTATTATTAGCAAGCTATGGCTCGTTAGAAGACATTTATAAACCTTGCGAGGAAATAGCTTTTTGCAAGTAAGTACCTGATAATAAAGAAGTATGTCAAAAGCGCTCTTATCGTGAGGGTTCATAGGTCACTAACCATATGTATCAAATCAGAAGTCACAGAGGTTACCAAAATGTGGGATTACAAATATACCCGGGGAAAATAATGATGGTTGATGTTTCCTGCACACTGGTTGACGAATTTCCACTTTTTTATTCATTCTCGAAATAATTAAGTACCATTTTTTTTGCATGAGGGTTCAAAAACCCGGAAAATTGCTTCTAAATATTCATATTGTCACTTTGATTGTCAAAGTCACAAAACTGACATTTAAATAAAAACTTCGCTGGTGAAAGACTTTTTAGAATCGCTGAAAACTAAATCTCACGTCAAAATTGCATAAGTCTGTCCTATTCATCTTACTGATTTTCTTTGGAAGTTATGATTAAACGCAATAAAAGAAAACAAAAACGGTGAGTATGTCTTTGTTGAATCGTATGACCCGCATGATAAGACTGCTTATCATTCCACTCATTTAAATCGAAATTAGCTCGCTTAAACTTAAATTTATCTCTGAACTTGTTACCAGTATCATTTTTGGAAGAAATATCTACCTTACTATTGTATCAATATATCCTGACCTCTAGAGATGGGCGATACTGGTAATCTGTTACTACTGAATCATGTTTCAAATTCTTACAGAGTTCCATTCGCTGTCAGACTTACAATACCAAAAAAATACATGGAATTATATACACATTTATATATGATGGTATCCTTTAATTGGGTATTTGAAGAAGAGGAAGGAAATATAATCATTGCATTCACCCTTCCCATTGAATCAAATAAAACTAAACCAAATTGGGGACGGAATTTTTTCAAAAACAAACAGTGGAACTCTAGCAACACTGTTTTTTGTTTATATCAATAATTATTGACAAATATATTGCGGTGGATATATAGGGTGTTGCATGTACTTGGATTCACCACTTTGTGGAAGAAATTAAAAGGTAGAAGAGAACAGACAGCCAAGCAGCGCTAAAGACACTCAACTCCGTAGAGGTCAATTCTAAACCAGTATGGGATTGTGTGCGGGCTCTAAACACACTGGGTGAGCGTAGCAATGTTACGGTAGTCTGGGTACCGGGGCACGAGGGTAATAAGGGCAACGGAAAAGCGGATGAAATGGCCAAACAAGGCTCATCAATGCCATTCGTTCGGCCGGAACCTTTCTGCGGCATTGCAAAATCCATAACAAGAATTGAAACAAAGAAGTGGGTCGCCCACAAATCTCTGAAATGGAGGAGGAACTCACCAAGACAGAGGCAAGCGAACCAGTTCATATTAGAACACTCGCCAAAATTTACAGCAGATCTGATAGCCAAAGATAGGAAAACTGTCAAAGCTGTAGTGGGTCTGTTAAGGGGAATCTATCGGCAGCGATTTGACAAAATATCGAAGTATTTTTGGCAAACAATTTTGAGGTAATGGATGTATTGAAAATTAAGAAAAAAATATATCATGTAGATTAATGTTGAACTTAGAGTTCTCATCGAATAAAAACTTTGAAATGCTAACCGAATTTTGTTGAAAAAAATACGAATCATGAGGTAATTACACATATTAAGCAAAGTTTGAGCCCTTGTAAAGAATTAAATATGGATTAAATGGAAAAACTAATTGATAAGAAGTCTAAATTGAAGCTTTATGAATACTTTATAAAAATCTCAGAATCCTCAAATTACTTATGATCGTACAATTCCTTATTGAAATTCGGTTGCTACCACTAAAATATCGGATAAAAATCCATCTCTCGCTTTTCTATCCTTCTATGACTGACATTGTCTCTCTGCTTCGGTAGTCGCGTGCCGTTCCATTGTTGATACAACGCTCGCCGGTCTCAGCGGTCTCCCAGTTCAGTACTGACGAAGCTTATAGAGTAGTACGTGAACCAAAATCCGCTTGGACCGCTTGGCTACCTACATGTTGCGGAGCTTTCATATTTCTAATAAAATTTTCGTTATGTGAACTTAAACGTGAGGACGTAGGGAAACAAAAAAATATACAAAGCATAATTGTGCAAAGTCGAATTTGGTAGATGACCCTTAACAGGGCATTGTAATCTCAATAGGCGTTTAAAGCTGATAGCCTGGCAAATGTGCGGTTCTTTGCATTAGGCGAAGAAAAGCCATTGGCAGAGAGCTAGGTATATGATAGGTTCAGTCTCCACGCTAATAGATTTTTTTAAAAGAGTCAGGCTGGAGAATGTAATTTAGAGTTTGGAGGACCACAATAGATCTGAAAAGGTCGCAGTGGAATAGACCAAAAGTCACCTCACAAAATCTATCTATCTATGTACTTGAATAAATACATTAGACATAACTAATGATGAAATTATAGGAATTTAAGAAGCATTCAGCCGGAACCATTCAGCCCCCAGATAGACAAGTTAAGTGAAGAAAACAACGTTATTACTATACCTTTAAGTAACAAGGATAAGAGTCAAGAGCTGAACCTTCAAATAACTCTTCTGGCTAATTATACCGTAAGAGTGAAGATTGCAGAGAGAGATAGTAAAAGATATGAATTGGTAGACGTTCTAGCTAAAGAACCGGAAGTTTTGGAGTAAGTTACAATATTTAACACTGTATAATAATGTTAAAAAAAATTTAGGGTTATCGTAGACAAATCAAGCGCGGATTCAGTAACTTTGTCACCAAAAGACAAAGCTTATAATGTCGTGGTAACATCTGGAACTACATTTGAGGTAAAATTTTACTATGATAAAACTTTGGAAGTAGTTTTGAGAGGAGAACAACTAGTGTTTAGTAAGGTAAGAACATTTTTCTTCAGAAGACATTATCATTAATTCTAAAGTATTTTTACAGTTTTCTGTAATATTGTCGTATTTGATAAAGAGCGTTACCAATTGGTAATGTTTCCCATTCCCCACAACTCCACATCCTGAGCCTTCTTTCATTTTTGAACCATCTGTATATATGCGTATTGCATTTGCAGCATCTGGCTCTGTGTTCTGTTTTATTTGAATTTTGTAGGGTTTGTTAAACAAAAACCTGGGTTCAATTGCATCGTTGGCTGCCTGCAGCAGAGGTAGCACAGTGAGCGCTTCCTGCCATAGGCTTAACCTCAATTGACCCACTCCTACTCCGGGGTTTACACCAGCCGTGCGCAATTGTACCATGGCCATTAACGCAACCTCCTTGACGTACAGGTCCAGAGGGGTCAGACCAGTAATTAGTTCCATTGCTGCGCTTGGTGTTGTTCTCATGGCTCCTGTGATGTTTAAACAAGCCATGCGCTGTATTTGATATAATTTTTGGATGGCCGTTGCTTCTAGAACCTTCGGTTCCCATGCAATTGCTCCATACGTTAACATGGGTCTTATTATTGCAGTGTAGATCCAGGTGACCACACGGGGTGACAGACCTCATGTGCGTCCCACTGTCCTCCGACACTGCTCATAAGCCACATATGCTCTTTTAGCTCTGCTGTGTAGATGAGAGTTCCATGTTAGTTACCTGTCGAGGGTAATACCAAGGTATTTCACCTCGGGAAGTAGTTATTGCTTATTAGTTGAACGACTACTGTCTGGAAAAATATTTCAAAACTTATATTCAGCTATAGCTTATATCTATCATTAATTCTTATCAACTAATGTCCAAAACTACGACAAATAGCTTGTTAACCGCATGTCCACCAGATCTAGATATATTGGGACACTCGGCACATATAATATTCTAAAACATGACCATAATTATTTTCAGGATAGCAAAGCTTTTGGATTTACCGCTGAATTTGTCGATATTATACAATTATACGGTCTCCATCATCATGCAGTGAAATTGGAGTTACCACCAACGAAGGAATCATCCGGAAACATATTATCTGAACCTTATAGAAACAGAAACTCTGATAACTTTCATTATACAGCTAATGCGCCCGATCCTTTATATGGAACAGTTCCTGTCGTTTACGGTCACTCGTAAGTAAAATACTTTCATATACCTACATTTTAGAATTAAAGTGGTAGTTCTATTTAAAATATCAAGATTTGACGCAATAAAATAGTATATTAAGTACCAAGTGTCAAAAACGTTACGTCAGTCACGAGTGGAACGAAGCGGAACGAGTGCTTTTTGAAACGAGTGCTTTTTGGAACGAGTGATTTTTGGAACGAGTGCTTTATGTAACGAGTGCTTTTTGGAACGAGCGCTTTCTGGAGCGAGTGTTTTATGTAACGAGTGCTTTTTGGTACGAGTGCTTTATTGAATGAGTGCTTTATAGAAAGAGTGCTTTATGAAACGAGCGACTAAAGATGTTTTCGACACTACGTGCTCACTACACTTTTTCTACGCTGACAGGAAAAAAATTACAGACAATGGAATGACGTGCCATTGGAAATTCAAATGACACAAAACTACAAAATTATCACAGAATATTAAATATACATTACAGATGATGATAAAGTTTGTTCAACCATCCTTTGCCGTTACGTCATACATTCTCCAGCTTGCTCTCTCATTCATGAATTAGATGAGACGGAATTATGACGTCATTAACGTATCTCTTTTCTAAAGTTGACATAAGTTTTATCTGTTACTTTTGACAATTCAGTTGTCATATTTTGAAAACAATTCTTAACGTAATCATGTCATTGATTTTAATTTTGAGGTTGAGTGTAAAATAACATTCAAGTATAATATAAGACATACGTAAAGCAGCGGAATACGTCACCAATTATGACGTAACGGCAAAGGATGGCTGAACAAATTCTACACTTGATGTGAGTGACTTTACTAATCGACCCACAAAATAATTTCCATTTAGTATTGGGTATTCTAGCAAAGAATTTTTAATATAATATCAATTTTTCACGTAGAATCCGGAAAATTAATAATATACCGGGGGTTTTATTAAAAATATTCTTTGAAATGTTCTAGAAAAGAATTTTTAATTTTAATTTCTGCACATACAGAGTGCGCCAATTATTTCCACTCGATCTCTAGCACCGAAACTAAAAGAG
>CAJUYI010005387.1:0-15873 GCA_910591695.1 Galerucella pusilla
TAATGTAGATTTTAACAAATCAAATTGTCTCATTTCATCATTTTGTATGGATCTACATCAAGTAAAAACCTCATCTATTCAAATAATCTAATATATTAATGATGTAAAGGATTTTTTCTACTCTCACACTAGTGAATTCCATATTACCTACTATTTAGTTACTAAGTAAATAGATCATTACGGATACTGACACATAATGACTAGCACGTAATAAGAAAAATTACGCTTCAGTTCTAGAAAAACAACAATAATTTATCACCAAAGCCTAGTCAGTCAATGGTTTCAAGTAACCATGGAAACGAGTTAGTAGAGGTTGTTTAATAAAACTCTCCGTCACTAGCTGTTAGTGTGAATGTACATGTTATTTAATGCGTTTTATTTTTATTAATGAAGTTGTTCGTAGAAAAAGTATAGTAAAAGTATAGAATTACCAGACTGGACGCTACGCGGCTCGTGCGCAACTTTTCTATTCGCATGTAATAAGCAACTTACAACTCTTGTTATGTAATATACTATAATCTTATGGGGTGATGCTTTCTCTACAAGAAGCTGTTGTTCATTTTATATTGCAACTAATGATACTCACCTCTACTGAAATCGTTTCTGTTTCCACTGCTTGACAAGATAACTTTTTGTGAGAACAGCATCCACTACATCGTTCTATTTTGGTGCATTTGGGGACGTAAAAGATGGTAGGATCATCTGAAGTTGCAACTTCGACTGTCGTATTTTCAATTGAACATTTTGCTTTTGCTGGTATTATTGGTGCATCTAACAAATACATTTGATTAGTTTCACTTTGGAAAAAATGTGTGTCGTATTGACATAGAGGGGCCTCCAAAACAATTATATCTTCAATAATTTGTTTTGTCTTCGGTACTAAGTTGTGGAAAATTAAGAAGTTGAATGTGACAAATAAAAACTACTTTTAATTTTACATATTAGAGAACGATCAGTGACGAACATAAATTTTTGTCTAAATTTCAGTAGGTACATCACTAAAAGTAACCTTCTCGATTGTTACCTATCCGTTCACCAGAAGTAAATTCAGATTATTTATATTATTTATACTAAGAAGAAAAAGAACATACATACAGAGTTTATTAAAACGTGTTGTACTTACTTCTTTCTTGTCCCTCATCTCCAAATCTACCTAAAAAACATTTCATAAATTTTAGAGAAAACCGAATAAAATCGCATGTATGTTTGGTGGCCTATATTAAATGCCAATTGATTTACTAAAATAGTGTATTGATAGAAAATGATTATTTAAACATGTAGAGGGCGAGTCATGAGGAACTCTAAATGACATTTAATAAAGGAGTTTTTTATAATGTCTGTCGAGAAAAAAATGTATAGAAAAGTGGTGAAAAATATGTATTAGACCCTAGACCGTCAGCCCGCTGCAAAAAAGCGTGATGATAGTTGAACGTATGCCTCCTTGAGATTCGGTAATTTTGCTCATTTTCATTAACAATCAAGCGAAATAAATATTTACCCGTGAGGGGGAAACGACAGATAATTTAATTATTTATTGCATTGAGCAATTGCATTTTGCAATTTTAGTTTCACGTATGCCGAGACAGCAAACGTTAGTTTATGAAAAAAAACCAATGGCAAAATGATCGGCATACGTGCAGCGTGCGACTTAAGGGTTGGCACACACCCTTAAAAGTGTAACAAATTATATTATTACTAAATCATATTATCACGTATGCCCTTTTGCAATTGGCCATTTTTTGGCCTAAAGTGCACAGCCATTAGCAGAGAGCTCTATGAAAGGTTCAGTCTCCACGCTAATAGACTTTTTAAAAAGAGTCAGGCTGGAGAATGTAATCTAGAGTTTAGATTACCACAATAGATCTGAAAAGGTCGCAGTGGAATAGGCCAAAAGCCACCTCACAAAGTCTATTCATTTATCTATCTGGGTAGTTTCAAGAAATCAGTTAATTTTATATTCTCCATAGGAACCTCAATACGAGGTAGGAGTTTGAAAGGAATGATTATTTTTTATTTTCTGAAAATATCGTTAAGCATAACAAAAATACTGTGAAAGTTTGAACGCTTCATTTATAATAAAAGGTGCCGCACAATTTCTATTTTCCATCTTCCATCAATTGTCTTATGCTTTGGAAATGCATAGCTCACGTAGGGAGCAATATAGCGAATTGGCGGAGACATATTCTTATAAGAAATTTGACGCTCTACAAAGAAGGTCTCCTATAATTTTTTGATATTTTCACTCTTTTCAAAGTTATTCAAGGTTAAACTAAAATTAGTAATAAATTTTGACGTTTTTTTAAAATGTTTCAAGCTCCAATCAAGTTTGTGAAGAAATGTTGTAGTATATTCTTTGTGGAGCGTTTAATTGGCTATACTTTATCTTGTTAAACATTTCTTACATCTTTTATGGGACGTGAGTTATTCGTATTAAATTGGAAATTTCGAAGTATTGCTGCCTGCGTGTTATTAAATTCCATGTTATTTAAATGAAAAATAGAAATTATCAATGCGACACCTCTTAGTATCAATATGAAGAGTTCAAACTTTCACAGTATTTTATTTTCGTTATGCCCAATAATATTTTCAGTATATTTAAAAAAAATCGATTTTTTTTAAACAGTCTAAGTACAGTTTCTCATGACTCACTCTTTATACTATTTGAATATGGAGAGTTGAAGGAAAATTTGGTAAACACTCACTTGCAAATGAAGGTTTTCCTTCCTCTTCATATCCATCAACATAATTTGATAGAAAATCTTTTATATCAATCGTGTCAATTTTTTTGGCTATTTCCAGTGGAATCTGAAAAAAGGAGTATTGAAAATATGTTCTCATTCGTCTTGTTTTGTTCAATGCCTGCCGCAATTTGCTGTTTTTGGAACTTTAGTTCTTTACGCCAGGTTATGTTTGAGCGACCAGGGGTCGCGACGCAAAAGATCTGACCGTTACGCGTTACGTTACGCTGCATTATGTTATATTGCTTCGTTATGTGCCTTGCTTTTGTGTGCTTGTGCCGCCTTAGTTTCTCTCTCGTTTACGAAGCAGCGATTCTTAATAATAAATATGCTCCTACCCGGATTCGAACCCGGGCCGCCCGCGTGCAATGCGAGCATTCTAACCACTGAACCACCGATGCTATAATAATATTGAAATTCTATGCAAAGCTGGTATTCGCAGTGCTGGTGATCTACTTGAATTTGTTGGGATAAATTTTTACTATTATTTCCATAATTTTTTTTGCGCGATTAAGGGGTCTAGCACATTTACTTTTCGAAATACAGGGTGTTGAAATTTTGAAAACTTGAATGGATGGATATTTGGCTATATTGAATGGACATTTGGCAGGTTGTTTTTAAATGTAAAAGGGCATATTTTGAAAGAAATTGTAGTTTGTGCAACTAGTGTCAATATGATGGCCATATCGCACGAGGACGAAGTTTGAACACGACGCCGTAGGCGGAGTGCTCAATCGTTCAAGTGCGATATGGACAATCCACACGAGTCGAGCAGCATATTTTTTCTACGACCCACTCAAGTAAAAATCTAGAAAATAAAAATTTCTATAATCTGTAATATAACTTCAAATTAAAAATTTAACAATTCAATTTTATGTTTCCACTAATTTTGTGGTAAACGTACAGTTCTTGAATGTCCAATTTGTATAATGCTACGGTTTCCTTTTTTAAATATATGATGCTGTTATAAGTAGATGTTGCCAGTCGGACTCCCTCATGGAGGGTACCGTACCATTATCTATAATAATGAATATTCTGCTAAATATTTCAAACGTCTACCTGTTGACGTTATTAATATCAAGCAGGATGATTATTTGAAAATAAAATTAACAATAAAAAAAAATTCCTCGCGGGGAATCGAACCCGGGTCTACCGCGTGAGAGTCTGGTGTGCTTACTACTCAACCACCAAAAAATATGCAAATTGTTTATCTATAACGTCAGATGTATTACATAACTTTTGCTTAAAAGGAACTAAAGTTCCTACCGTGTGTCCCGCGACACGTTCTACCTTTTTTTTAAATTAATCTATAGGTACCCGATCAACTCAGTATATATATAATAAATTATTTGCATTCAAATAACTCGAAAACCGCTGGTCCAAATATAGACATTATATATATTTTTGAAAAGAGTAATTTGAGAAGACTCAAAAATCTTGAAAATAATGTTTTTTGTTCAAGAGAGACGAGAATTTATCGACGAGAGATGTACTTCTCTCGTCTCGTCTCGGAGCCTTATCAAAGTCTATATATTTCAATTGGAATATATAGACTTTGGCCTTATTCAAGAGAAATATCTCTCTCGTTTCTGCGGCAACACTACCAATAGCATTTCTACTTTTGCTATGTTGCCAGTCACGTAGCTATAACTTTTACATGGCGGGGGGGGGTTTCATCTGATTGGTTTAGAGGAAGAAAGCTTCACTGTATACACAGCCGAAGGCAGTATGCTAATCAATGCTAATAAAACATTAATGTACCCACGATACACTTACTCACGGTATGTTCTTGCGCGTGTGACGTCATGTGGGAATCTCAATCGGTAATTTACAATGCTAAATTTATGGGAAATACTCTATTTGTGTTCAATTTCCATGCATATTTCCACTTTATGAATGATTATTTAAATGCGACATGGGTTTTCAGATATAATATTTAATATCAGTAACTTGGTTATCTTTTTTTGGTAAGTACAATGATGCTGGGTGTTAACAAAGTACAAAATGTGTAGAAATATGTAGGTAATATATATTTTTTACATTTTAAAAAGATTTGAAACAGAAATATTTATGGGTGGGCAAAATTAAAACACACCATTATATGATAAATATTTTATATTTCTACCATTATATTTAATTTTTTATACAAGATCCTTAACAAAGATGTCACTGGTATACGAAACGAGCCAAAGGCGAGTTAATGCGAGTGTATTAATAACCATTACATGAAACTTGCATGCACTATTTTTTCTACGAAAAAGAAATTTGATTTGGAAAAAAATATAAAAAAAAGGTAGAACGTGTCGCGGGACACACGGTAGGAACTTTAGTTCCTTTTAAGCAAAAATTATGTAATACATCTGACGTTATAGATAAACGATTTGCATATTCTTTGGTGGTTGAGTAGTAAGCATACCAGACTCTCACGCAGTAGACCCGGGTTCGATTAACCGTGAGGAAGTTTTTTTTATTGTTAATTTTATTTTTAAATAATTATTCTGCTTGTTATTAATAACGATAACAGGTAGACGTTTGAAATATTTAGCAGAATATTCATTATTATAGATAATGGTACGGTACCCTTCATGAGGGAGTCCGACTGGCAACATCTACTTATAACAGCATCGTATATTTAAAATAGGAAACCGTAGCATTATACAAATTGGACATTCAAGAACTGTACGTTTACCACAAAATTCGTGGAAACATAAAATTGAATTGAAAAATTTTTAATTTGAAGTTACGTATATTACAGTTTATAGAAAAAATATGCTGTTTGACTCGTGTGGATTGTCCATATCGCACTTGAGCGTCCTCGTGCGATATGGCCATCATATCCACACTAGTTGCACAAACTACTATTTCTTTAAAAATATGCCCTTTTACATTTAAAAACAACCTGCTAAATGTCAAATCAATTTATACATCAATTTTAAAGTTATCGAATTAAAGCATTCAAGTTTTCAAAATTTTAACACCCTGTATTTCGAAAAGTAAATGTGCTGGACCCCTTAATCGCGCAAAAAAAATTATGGAAATAATAGTAAAAATGTATACGAACAAATTCAAGTAGATCACCAGCACTGCGAATACCAGCTTTGCATAGAATTTCAATATAGCATCGGTGGTTCAGTGGTAGAATGCTCGCATCGCACGCGGGCGGCCCGGGTTCGAATCCGGGCATGAGCATATTATTATGAATCGCTGCTTCGTAAACGAGAGAGATACTAAGGAGGCACAAGCACGCAAGCAAGGCACATAACGAAGCAATGTAACATAACGTAGCGTAACGTAACGCGTAACGGTCAGATCTTTTGCGTCGCGACCCCTGGTCGCTCAAACATAACCTGGCGTAAAGAACTAAAGTTCCAAAAAATGTACAAACCGGGATTCGAACCCGGCATGTATAGATCGAAAACAACATTATTCGGCGCCTTTGCTCACTGTACTACGGGACCACATTATTAAACTAATATAAAACGTATATATTGTAGGTATGTTACTGTTATACAAAATTAGTAATAAATTATTGTAAGCAAAAATTAATAAGTTTAAATATGTATTTACCTTCGTCATTAAGTATTTTTGGTCTGGTGCTCGACATTTCTTTTAAAAACTAACGCAACAGATTTAAACTTTCATAAATCACACGAATCTCTTAGAAACTGTCAAAACATTCTACAGTCTGCCTACTTGGTTATTTAAAAATCTAGATTTCTATAGGTCAATTTTTCAGTTTCACAATGAAAACCAGTGTTATGGAGTATCATTATGAATCTGAAAATTGGCATTTAATTAATAACTTATAGTACCTATAGCTTATATTTTACAATAATTTTTTGAAATTTGGAAATTTTGACATATTCTTGTCCAGTTGTTTCAGGCAGTTTTAAAAACTGATTTTCCTATCAATATCCCTTAATCGTATATATACAAAACAAAAATAGCCTTAAATTATAAAACAATATTAAATAACATCTTTTTTTTTTATTCTGTTATTTAACGTCGGTCTATTTCTGCGACTGAGGCTAATCACCTAACAGTAAATTAGTGGGTAATAAAATTCCAATTAAATGAGTCAACTCAAGTAAAATTGAAATTAAAGCTAACAACACCTTGTATTGCATGAAAAGACAATGAATCGAAAGACTGGTGAGAGGTGAGTGTAAATTTCTGGTTCCCGCGTGACGTAACTGCGCGGCTCGGACGCAATTTGGAGTAGAAATCAGCATACCGTTAGTAAATGTATCGTGAATGTACCTTTATTGTATTTTTCATGGGGGAGGGTTTCAACCCCCCAAACAGCAGAGCTGTTTCAGTGTCCTTTTTGCATCTCCTGCATGTGAGGCCTCCGTTATACAGCCCTATTTTGATCAGGTGCTCCTTTGTGGGAAAGTGTCCTGTAAGAATTCCCGTTATGGTGCGTAGTTTGTTCCTGCTCATTGAGAGCAGTTCTTTTGCTACTTTTTCTGATGGTTCTTTTATAAATTTCTTCCCATGTGTTTGCCTGGGCGTATTCTTCCAGAGTGATAGATGATTGAAAATTGAAGCTTTTATTAAAACAGAAAATCAATCTCACAAAAGTAAATTAAACCTCTTCAGCTAAATTCTTCACAATTGTTGAGGAATCTATTTCTATTGCCAAATCCCGATGAATACTCATATTGCGGCAGTATGCTAATGAAAAATTATTGTACCTTTATTGTATTTTCTATGGGGAGGGTTTGAACCCCCAAAACCCCCTCCTTATATACGTCCCTGCGCCTCTGTATGTTGCTAATCAGGCACTGTTGAACAAAACGTTATCTTGAAAGGCATCCAAAGCGTTATGAATTTGGACATTTTCCGTGTTTATAAACATTTTAGGAGAATGTTAGGGTTAATTTATCTACTAATAATACTCCACTAAAAAATTCATAAATTCTTAACACTATCTTTTGAGATAAAGACTATAATAATTGTATTTCGATTTTCAATTTTATTAAGGGCTTACTGTGTCACTCGGTTCTTACCTCGTTATTAACATCTTTTTCGACATTTGTCCCTTCTGTATTTTGATCATGTGTTTCATGAGATTGTGGCAAGGTTCCTGGTCCAGGTAATCCTGGTTGATGATGTTCATGAAGTTGGGGTGGATATTCTGGCGGTAAGTCACTTAAATAAAATAAAAAAATGGTTACCCATAATGCCTATTCCAATAGTTTATCAATTTATATTCATGTTTGTGAACATAATTTTTCCAGTGGTATAAATGTATTTATACACACACCATAACGACTAATTATGGAAAATCCCAGATCTTTAATTAGTCTATAAAATAGTCAACAAGCAAAGTATTGAATATTTATTTTTTAATCAAAACCCAATTTAACCAGGACAATTAATGTATCAACTTTTAACCACTCACAATTCATGATGATGATGATGTTGATGAGGTGGTGGTGGTTCGAAATATCTTGGGTTTGGAAAATTACTTTGAGGTCCTCTTACAAGATGCCTGTAAGGACTAAGGTCCCTGTGAAAATTTGATGTGAAAGGAGCGTCTTTTCCATTTTGATGAGACCTATCTGAAAAACATTATTTATTTAAATCTAATACTTATTTATTCACACACATTATTTTTATTTAAGAGCTGTGTCAATAAATGTTTAAACAATTTATTACTTCGCACCCTGTATAACGAAATATCTTTCTCCACGACTAATTAATAACGCACAAATTATTTTTACATATTTAGCTGCATAATGATATAAATTCTTCATACCATTGAATAATGAAAAATAATGCACTCTCGTCAGCCAATCACATTCTATAATTATCAGAATTCAGGCAAAGATGAATTAAAATGAATGAATCAAATCGTCTCATTTAAAACGTCAAACACCTAATAACGCAAATCGCTTCTGACAGCGCGTCGTTTGAAACGTCAAAATAATTATATAATCAGAATTTTACGTATTATATAGAGAAGAAAATGGACAACAGTAGCGATAGTGAATATGTACGCCTCCCGAAATTTATTTCACTTATAAATGTAAGGAAATGTATGGGTTCCGATTAAAAATATGAGTTACGTATACAGTGCTATTCAAAAGTCCCCTCCCCCCCTCGTATCTTTTGAACGGCTACACTTACATTAATAAAGTTTGGAGGGTGAAAATAGTTTTGTAAACTTCTCTACGAATGGTAACAGGTGACGTAATAGTAATAGATGACGTCACAGTGCCACTTTGTTCAATAATTTTAAATAGGACCTTATGGCAAGTGATATCTCGTTTGGAAGGCATTGACATTGGCATAGCCATATTAATTTTGTTTGAGTTTAAACTGATTTTGACGGATAAATTAAATAAATACCAAAAATAATTATTTCACATTTAAATATTGAAGATTTTTCAGTCCGCCTCTGGTTAGTGTCAAAAAAATTGAGGTTTTTAATTTAATAGTATTTGTTGCTTTGCAAAGTTTTTCTAAATAGCTGCAGTCAATATCACAACCTCACACACACACATAAATATTTGATTTTATTATTGTTTAACGACACGTTTAAGAGTTTACATAGACAAAATGGTACGTACTCAAGCCGACAAAGTAGCAGCTATCTTAATAATTGGTGAATCTAGAAATAATCTCCATGGAGCGGAACGTTTATTTAATGAGAGATACCCAGATCGCCCTATCTCGAGAACTTATTTGAGAGAGCTTCTTTACAAGTTTGAAGCAACAGGTAGTGTTCAAGATACCAAACGATCTGGTCGACCAACATTTAGTGATGATAAAAAAATTGATATATTTGCTGAAATGGTAGTAAACCCTACTTCCTCTTCAACTAAAGTTGTGTCTATCTGTGAAGTAAGTAAAAGTACAGTACAGAGAGTTGGCTTGAAATAAATTTCATCCATACAAGCTAAAAATGGTGCACCACCTTTCGGATGACGACCCCGACAGAAGACTCGAATTCTGTGAATGTATGACAAATAAAATAAGTCAAAACCCACATTAAACAAAAACAATTTGTTTTAGTGACGAAAGTACTTTTTGCCTCAATGGAAATGTGAATACACAATATGTAAGGTATTGGAGTGACACAAATCCTCACACCTTTCGTGAACAACATACCCAATTTCCAGAAAAAGTCAATGTTTGGGCAGGTATTTTGGGAAACCACATAGTTGGTCCTGTCTTCCTAAATTCAAATTTAAGCGGTGAAGTGTATCTGGAGATGTTACAAAATGCAATTGATCCGTTAATTCTTGAAATTCCGGAAGATAATCCAGATGAATTCGGCCATCTGGAAATAGCATTTCAACAAGATGGTGCTCCTGCACATTATTATGGTGCAGTAAGACGTTACCTGAATGGAAAATATTGAGGTAGATGGATCGGCCGGCGAGATCCTATAGAATGGCCACCTCGGTCACCAGATCTGACACCATTAGATTTTTTTCTATGGGGGTACTTGAAATCCAAGGTTTATACTACGGCACCAGATAGCATTGGCGTTTTGAAAGAAAGAATTATTGAAGAATGCAATGCAATTTCAGCTGACACATTCGAACGAGTACGACAAGAGTTTACTAATAGGATGTATTACTGTCAGGAAGTAGACGGAGCACATTTCGAACACTTGCTATAAGAATCCATTGTTGATATTTGATTAATTAAATTTAAAAAAAGAATTTCAATAATTTTGGTATTTATTTAATTTATCCGACAAAATTAGTTTAAACCCAAACAAAATTAATATGGCTATGTTGCCAATGTCAATGCCTTTTAAACGAGATATCACTTGCCATAAGGTCCTATTTAAAATTATTGGCCAGAGTGGCATTGTGACGTCATCTATTACTGTTACGTCACCTGTTACCATTCGTAGAGAAGTTTACAACACCTTATTTTCCCCCCTCCAAATTTCATTAATGTAAGTGTAGCCGTTCAAAAGATACGAGGGGGGGAGGGGACTTTTGAATAGCACTGTATATTTCCTCTTTACATTTTTATAAATATGCTCTATAGTAATAGTGGTAGAAATGGTGGTTTACTATGGCGCGGACAAACGGGGTTCGATCCTCAGTGGAAGATTTTTTTTAGTCCTGGAGACAGTATAGTCTTTTGTCCACGACCACCTAATAATAAGTCGATATTTTACCTCCTAACAAAAGGTATAGGTATGGTACCCATATATCTACTAGAGTGAATTATTGTTCATAATACACTGGAGTGTATTATGGTTCATAATTCACGACTAGAGATGGGGGTACAATATGAAATAAACTTTTAAATCAGTGTATTTTGTTTCTGAAATATATCGTATCGATGAAATATCGAAATCTTTAGTATTGATACTTTTCATAACGACATTTTCTAGTATTAAGTATTTCAAAACAATATATTTATAACGGTACGTTGTATTGATACTTTACACGGTATCGCCCATCTCTATATATGTCAAATTATCTAATTTTGACGTTAGTAATACCAAATTGTTACGAACTTGCGGTCGTGCTGCAGTCGTGTACGACTTCAACGCGACCGCTCTAGAGCAGTCGGTCTCGACTGCAGCATGCTGTTCGTCTACGGCCAGCCTTAGGCTGCAACTTCTAGACTTCTAGTGGATTCTTCTTATGTGAAACGGAGTCTACACCTCAAACATGTTTACATCAGTAGTTCATAGCATACAAATAGTATATTAATGTTGTGACACATATTTTATTGAACTTTTTTCTCTTTTTTTATACTTACACTGTAGGTAATTGGCTGTTACATTGTAGACACAAAATTTTCTCTAACATCTAATGATGCGGTTGCATTTGCATTTTTATTATAAATAAATATCTATTTGAATATTTATTAATTAAAAGTACATAAAAAAGTCCAAACTATAAATAATATGACCGGTTTAACAATAACAGTGTTAAGTGTTTTGTATTTATTCCACACCATTAGAACGAGGGAAAATCCCTGGTTTGGAAATTGTTCGAATTCATTATTTCAACCAGTGGCGCAGAGCTCGCCACACGAGATGCCTCTCTAAATAAAGATATAAATAAATGACAACAAGAGAAAAGGTCCTTTTTTGGATTTTTTTTATAATATATGCTAAATACTTCTTCAGTTACTCCAAATCTATATTACGAATATTTCCTAGGGAGGTATAAAAACTAAAATAAAATACTACACTATACAACTTATTTAGCGCACAACCAGAAAGTTTCCTAGATTTGACGTTATGTATTTTCGAAACGTTCTGTGTGGCCTAAGTATACAAGCTGTTGCAAGTTAAAGCAATTATAGCCAATTTAAAAGCTAATGATTCTTCTACATCTTTTTTATTCATTGGTTTATCTTTGTTACTCCATGAAATTCACTGTTTTGAATCACCATATATGCTTTTATTCACATGAAATGCATTTATCGGACAACTCAAACAGCTAGGAGGCTATGAAAATCGAAGATTACCCGTCATAAGCTGACAAATGTGTCAATAGTTTTTTGTTGACAGTCCATCGATAATTAGTGAATAATGGAACCTCAAACCAGAAATTTAACTCGTGATTAATGTGTTGAGGCAACTACGTTACATGGTGAATAGTAGAGCTGCAAGCATAAAAGCACGGGTCTCATTAGGCTGGTCGGAAGCCGCAACTATAAGCCTGGTGTGACCACGAAATTCGCAGCTGACACGACCAGCCAACGAGTATTTACCAGCGGCTGACCAAGCTGGACATGTTCAACTTTTGGTAGCAGGCAGCGGCGACTAAAAGGTCACGTGATCCACTCGCGCTCGCTGGCGTAGACAAACACGTGGTCTGTTGTTTACACGTATACTGTTGTTTTTATTTGTGAATTCCAGCAATTCTTGTAATTTAGGAACTGACATTCGTAATACATTTCTGTAAGTTTCTGGGTCCTCTTCTTTTAACTCTTCTTTTAACTCTTCTAAAAGTCTTGAGGATGCTCCTAATTCTTCCCTCCTTTGTATCCAAGACCTACACCACCATCGTCTCTTCTTGCGGTTCAGCATTCCCAAACAAAGCTCTGTCACACACTTTCTTATAATAACCGCCTAATTCCTTGTTTATTGGACCCACAGACGACATGCTGACTGGAACTAGAACCACGCAAGTAGCCGAGTGTGACCTGGTTGCCAGCCGCTGTTTGCTGGTACTACTGCCAGCCGCTGATAATCAGCTGCTGGCAACCAGCCTAATGTGACCCGTGCTTAAGCTGAAAGGTGAATCACACAACTAAAACGAGGGTAATTCAAAAACAGGACAACATTCCAGACGAACCGGTCAAGGTAGAACTTGTGATAGAGTTAGTTTAAAACCTCATGGGTGCTACGTCACAAATGTGCAAATTACCAAAATCGGTACAACGCGGCCAAGCCGCATTTATAGCAGTAAAGTCCCTATAGGCGATAGATTCATTGTAATTTTTTGCACACAACTTTTTATGGATGTGGATCCGTAATGGTGTGGGGCGGAATATCTTTGAACGGACTTAATAACTGAATGGAAATCTCAATTCTGAAAGATACATCGTCAAGAACATGTTGTACCTTATACTACTTATATAGGACCCAATTTTTTACTTATGGACGACAATGCGCATCTCCACACGGGTCTTGTATTGAGAGATGTAGGAATTCATCACATAGACTAGCCAGCCTGTACTACGACCTAAACCCCATTGAAAATATTTGGGATTTCAACGGCTGGCGATTACGAAGTGAGAGACAAAAACCCCAACATTTACAAGAATTGGAAGACCGTGTAGTCGAATTATTTATTGGCCTAGATCAGAACCTGATCAGAGCTTTGAATTTACAGTTAGGTACATTCCTGCTTATCAGAATAAATATTAGTTTACCAACCGTAAATACAATTTATCCTCAACGGCCAGGGCAATTTACATCTAGCGGGTTGGCAAAACTTCAAGACGTTGTCAGATCAACTGGTAAAATTCCCCAGTTTTTTTTTTGACGTTTATTGACATTATCGACTAATATTTACAAGTTTTTTTGGTGCTTTTAAATTAATTGTTTCTTTAAGATTAAAAAAACAGTTATTTTCATAACTAATTATTAAGGTTCATCTGAAGTGTATAGTTATTAAAATGCTGAAGCAGCTGGACAGTAAATGTCAAGATAAGGTAACATCTTTGTTAAGCTATTTTAAATGAGAATGCCGAAATGGTGCCCGCTTCTCTCGCTTAATGTTGTGAGAGACGTAACTAAAAGTATTCGCTATTTGTATTCATTATTATTAAGAACTGTCAATCTAACATCAGATTGACTTTTCTAGTTCTCGTTGAGTAAAGAAAAAAACTACAGCCTGGCAACATCACAATATTTTGTTTTGCAACGTCATCGTCTTTTTATCGTAAATAAACTATACAATTCTCTATTTATTTTTGTTTTGTTTCCTGCTATTTTTTGTTGTTTCATTGATTAAAGTTTTATGTCATTCTAAGACCTTTTTCTCTTTTAAAACAGATTGAATCTCTCAATAAATGATAATATATCAAGAGCCAAATGAGGCATTGAACTAGTATAATGAGCATTTGACAAAAAAACCTAATGAATTCAATAAAAATCACGTCAACTTAAAAATTGGATATTTTATGAAGTAAAAGATATAAATAAATGAATAAAAAAAATGTAGAAGAAACATGAGGATTTAAGTTGGTAATGATTGCAATAACTTTCAATAGCTTGCCCACAGGACATTTTAAAATTTCGGAAAAAACAAAGCATTTTTATAGCACCTGGTATAATATTTCCTAAAACAAAAATCTACAATACATTACTCACTAATTGAGCTGTCCGATAAATACATTTCATGTGAATAAAAGCATCATATTATTATGGTGATTCAAAACATTGTGTTTCATGAAGTAAGAAAGATACACAAATGAATAAAAAAATAAAATGTAGAAGAAACACGAGGCAATAAATTGGTTACAACTTGTATAGCCAACAGGACGTTTTGAAATTTCGGAGAAAACATCATTTTTATAGCGGCTGGTACAATATCAGAATCATTAGTTTCACCAAAATCACTAAAACAGTGATATTCCTGAGACAAAAACCTACAATTGAACAAAAAAATCAACAAAAACGGACCAAAAATGTCGCGAATACATATAGTCAGAAGCGCTATTATCTTGCGGGTTCAAAGGTCACTAGCCATGTATCAAATCATGAGACACAGAGATTACCAAAATGTGAGATTACATATATACCCGGAGAAAATAATGATGGTTGATGTTTCCTGCACATTGGTTGACGAATTTCTATTTTTTCATTCATTCTCGAAATAATCTATCAGATTAAGAACCATTTTTTTTTTGCTTGAGGATGCAAAATACCGGAAAATTGCTTCTTATTATTCATATCATCCCTTTGAAATGTTCAAAGTCACAAAACTGACATTTAAATAAAAACTTCGCTGGTGAAAGACTTTTTAGAGTTTTGGAAAAACTAAATACATATCCTTTTTTCTCCCGTCAAAATTGCATAAGTCTGTCTTATTCATCTTACGGATTTTATTTGGAAGTTATGATTAAACGCAATAAAAGAAAACAAAAACGGTGAGTATGTCTTTGTTGAATCGTATGACCCGCATGATAAGACTGCAATTTACTATAACATCAAATTTGAGATAATTTTCTGGTTGTGCGTTAAATAAATTGCACAGTGTAGCTTTCTTCATACGATTTGTAATATTTGGTAAAATTCTGATAGTTCCAAATTGTACTACCACATGTATGAATATCTTAGGCGGGTAGGCACGAAATGCTTATCGCCGCCACTGATTTTAACTGCGGTTTAAACGAGTATAGCGTAGAAATAGTTTTTCTTGTTAGTTGACAAGTGGATTGTGTAATCAACAAACGAAAATTGATAAAAATGCTGAAATTTATCAAAATGCCGGAACTGTTTTAACCATACTTTTTCAGCTTTATCATACTAAACTAAATGTTCAACCAAAATTGCGTATTAGGACACAATTTCACAAAACAATCTATAAAAATGTTTTAAAATGTGTTGAACAATTTGCAATTTTGTTCATTTAAGCTGCAAGTTGTGGTGAATACAAAGGATTACCTTTAGAATAAGGCTTTATTCTAC